>JAAIXJ010000081.1:546197-590637 GCA_013403705.1 Heliconius hermathena
TGTTACCGGCAGCAATACGCCTTTCCACATCCATCTCGTATCTTCCATCTCTACTGAACATACTTCCCAAGTATACCACTTCATTCACTTGTTCTAATATCTTACTATTTACACTGATCTTGCATTCCGTCCTTTCTTCATCTCTTTCAAAAATCAGAACCTTTGTCTTATTCACATTGAGGCCATACATATAAATATGTAGATATTATACTCATAAATATGATTACGGTATACAATTTGGTGTCATACGATAGACTATCTATATAGATAACTTTAACATGTTATTATATTAATATTAAGTACCGTATAGAGTTGTAGCGCAGGTGCACAAAGTGTGACTGTAAACGCGACAAGTTAGAGGTTCGATTACTGCTTGAGGTAATAAAATATTTAATATTTTCATTTTCTTCGCTCTGGTAACGAGACAAAACGCGGGGTTGAGTGTCGCCACACAATACGCTATGCCTCGCGGAAGATGTGGCGGAAAATGGGGAACGGAGTATATTTCCCTTCGCGTACCCTGCTGTGTGTGGGATACAGCATGACGTTAAAAAAGGTTACCGTATATATTTAATAATATAGTAAATTTTACATGATAAAATGATTAATGATTTAATATTAAGTTTTAAGTACTTGTTAACCTTTGTCTTTCATGTAAATAAAAAAACTAGTGACTGAAGTTGTCAAAAAATTCAAATGTCAATGTGACAATTATAGCAATAGGCTTTACAAAATATAACCTTATTTTGTAAATAAATTAGCTTAAATTTAAATTTAACTTAGTAAGTGTTATAAAATTAAATGTTTTATTATTTTATTTAATAATTTAAAATTTAAGAGTAAAAAAATGGAAGAATTCTTATCATCATCGTTTAATAGATTCGTAAGTATTTGATATTTTTATTAATATAATTTTTATTTTAAATATTAAGAAAAAATAGTTTAACTCCTTGACATCTCATGGTATTATTTGTATATAGTTTGCTAGGGTTTTTCAATTATTCTTTGAAATAGTTAATTATGTAGAAGAATCATAAAAAAAACAAGGTCCATTAACAAATTTAATTTCCTTATTTTGGCTTATAGACAAAAAACACAGTACTATATTTTAACTGAATTAATCGCTTTAATTTTTTTGCTATAATGTACTTTCAAATACAAAAAAAATATTTTGATATTTTGTCTTTACCAAAAGTTGTTTTTTCACTCCATTTTTCATGTTATTGTATTTAGTCTCTTATAATGTGTGGACAAATTTTAAGAGACTACATGCAAGCAACACCGTGAGAACAAACTGGAGTCAATCAAAATTTGTCCAAGCTAAACTTGAATGAAATATTATTATATCCTGGCATTTTAAAAATTATTCTAAAATTATATTTAAATAACTAAAAGTATTCAGTCACTTATTTTCATTTCGAGAATCAGAGTTTGAGGATAGGAGTGTCTTAACACTAGGTTGCCTTTGTCTTTTCTGCTATATGCAGAATTCAGCGCAAAGCTAAAAAAAACTATTATTTTACAGAATTCCAACGATTACACTGACTTAACAATTGTTATGGGAAATGAAAGTTGTGATTTAGATTCAGCAATAAGTTCTATAGTATATGCTACATTCTTAAACTGGAAAAATGGAGAGAGTACAGAGAAAGAATTATTTATACCATTCCTAGATGTTGAGAGAGAAGATTTTCCTTTAAAAACTGAAGTTGAATTTTGTTTGAATATGTATAATATATTTGAAAGATATTTGTTGTTTAAGTAAGTATTATATTTAAATATATTTAAGTCAACTTCATACTTTGTTTACCAGAGAGGAGAGATAAAATTAATTCTTCTCTATGAGTGAAAATCAAACCTAAAAATAGTGTGCTTAAAGTTAAGAGAAGTGGAACACTCACTGTGCCACAATGTACTAATACATTGCGATTTCATAGGAACTTCCTTCCATGTGCCACACAACTGTGGGACGACCTAACTGTGGCAGTGTTTCCAGGTGTTTACTACATGGGTTCCTTCATAAGACTATAAATTAATACCTATGAGGATTTTCTAAATAAAGTAAAAAAACAAATATACTATAATATACTACTTTTGACTCAAGATCAAAGATCTTATATATTTAAATAGGTAGAGGAGAAGGAACCTGATATCTGATGAACATGATGTCTCACCAGAGTGATTTTAATTCCCCTTTGAGGAAGCCCCCAAGTAGTGTGGACAAATATTACAATATATTTCTGTATAAAATGATAATTTCTTTATTTCAGAAATGAAATAGACTTCAAAAATTTAATGAAAATTAAAAATATTAAACTAATTTTAGTAGATCACCATATTTTATCAACAAAATATGATTTTTTATTGCCATATGTCAAAGAAATCATTGATCATAGACCCTTGGATAGAAACAAATGGTCATGTAATGATAACTTATTATATAAAATAGACATAGTAGGTTCTTGCTGCACATTGATTGGTCAAAATATAAAGGATAATAATGGAAATTTCTTTAAAAAATATCCAATATGTGCGAATTTGTTGCATTGTAAGTATTTTTTGTTTACTTCTTATTAGCAAGGTAGGCGGAGGGAACAACTGTTTAGTCTATCCAGTATGGAAAATTATAAAAAATAAAAATATTTTATAGAAAATCAAAATAATAATATATATTTATTTATTTTAGGTGCTATTATATTAGATACAGTAAATTTTTCGAAAGAAGTAAATAAAGCAACACCTCTTGACCATGAAATTGTTTTATATCTCGAGAGTATGATGAAATTAAATAATTTTGAAAATGAAAGGTAAGTACAGTATGATCTTTAAAAGTAATGGCCACCCTGAAGTTAGCTGTAGATGGCGCTGATTAGGTTTTAGAATTTTTTCTTATTACAATTCAAAATGCCTAACTTCAGGGAGTCCCCGACTCGTCGACCATAGTGTAAATAGATTTTTTTGATTATTTGAGAAATAAGTAAAGTTTTCTAGAAATTAAAATCTGTTAGAGGCCAGACATGTGACACAAGCGACGGTTGTGTGTTTGGTTCCCACTCGAGTAAATGAAATATTTTATAAAATTAATTTCCTAGTTCTGGTAACGAAGCGCGGCGTTGAAAGCCGCCACTCAGGATGTGATGTCTCAGGAATTCGATTACTTAAAATAGTTATCGAATATATATGATAATTATTTTTAATTTATATACAAGACCTCTGAATCAATTTTTCTGTATGAGTGAAAAGTAGTGAAATATTTTTTATATAGCAAGGAATGCAGAGCTGTCCACTGTTTAAGGTTATTTGTCTGTCTGTTTCTTTTGTCACCGGGCTATCTCATAAACCGTGATAGAAATTTCTCAAATAATATGTTTCTACTGCCGTTAACAAGGAATACTATAAAAACAGAATGAATTCAATATTTAAGTGTGCTGGCTTCCATATAACAGATTTGTGCCGTTTTTATAAATAATAATACTGAACCATTCGTGGGCGAGTACCACTGGTAGCCCCGTTTTCTAGTCATTTAATGATAATGAGTGCTTTCTGAAGGAATTTAACGCTAAGTTTTGACAATATTTTTTTACAAATAGAATAATACTTTCTTTTAGAAAATCTCTATTAGAAAAGTTGGTGAAAGCCAGAAGCGATGTATCAAAATTAACAGCTGAACAATTATTGAGAAAAGATTTGAAAATTGTGAATTATATTTTAGTACCGAGCTTTCCTATATTAGCTAAGGTGAGTCTTATAAAATGTATTTTCATACAAGAATTACCTATTAGTTATATAGGTACTAAATATTAGGTGGTTTCGCATTTTATTCTCTTTGCTTTGCACTCTTCTCGTTTCGCCCGTAGTGATGATAATAAAACTCAAAGGAAAATAAAAATATTTAGCAAACGTAAATAAGTGTTTGAACGATTTTCAAGAAGCGCGAGTTCGAATCCCGCTGTTATTGTTTTTATACGTTTCTTTGGTCTTTACTTAGTTTATTCGTAACACTTTAAATAATGTTCAATTAAAAAAAACTCTTTTCAACTCTCTTCTCTGCACTTGTAAATATAAAAATTGTAACGTAATGGAGTTTGAATCTGCGCCTCTTGTTCACCCTCCAAGCGCTCTGACTACTAACCCATATGTTCTCATCTCAAATTCTTATATACAATAATATACAATTTTACAATTATATTACAATTTTAGTCTTTAATATTGTTCTTCACTAAGTGTGGATTTTTTTTTTAATTTATTTATTTAGATCCACCAGTGGTAATTACATTAAATCATACAGTAACAGTTACTTAAATCTAAATTGTTATAGCTAAATGCATTACCTTTTAAGGTGAATAACACTTTTAATTTTTTTTTAAGGATTTTCTACAAAAATCTAAATCAATCGAATCCGTGACCAAAGTCTTAGAGCAGAGAGACTGTGCTATAGCTTTGTTACTCGGAATGGATTTAAACGAAGGCTTGAAGAGAGATGGCGTGATTATATCTAAAGAAGAAACAAAAGGAGAGGAAGTGAGTCTTTTATATAATATGTATGTATTTTTTAGTTTAACCTAGTGCTAAAACACTACCATCCCCGTTCGGGAAGCAGACAACATAATGAAAATATTTAATCCCCCCCAAGTGACAACCGAACACACAACCGTTACAATTACAGTCAGACACAGTCACACTGTGCCACTACAGCCCCAATTATTTTTATTTTTCTTCTTTTCTAGTAAAATAACTTGTTGTTTTTTTTATTTTCAGCTCTCAAATTTTCTTCAAAATTGGTCCAGTCCCGTCCTAGATCTTGTATTTTATCCACAAATAAATAGATTTTACTTTAAACAATTGAACTTATCTGCGTCGAGAAAACAATATATGCCTGCATTAAATGAATTTATTAATACATTAAAAATATAAATTTCAATAAAATGAAATAGTTGAAGTTTCATTTTGTTATGTAGTTATTTTTTTAATTACTTAATTATTGGGTATAAACGAAGTTTCCATTCATAAATAATTTATTATTAAGTTTGGACTCGATAGTGTTTGATTTAATAAGTGTTACTGTATAAATTTGTAATGCGGGCATCCCATTACAATGGGAAATACTCCGCTTTTCATGCGAAACTCAACGCCGCCCTTAGCCTTCCAGGGCGGCGAAATGACCCTTTAAAGTTAGTTAATCCCCCAATTGGGAATTGAATCCAAAACCTTTTGACTAAAAAAAATAAATAAAAGACTGCGAACGATTGAGTGTATAACTGAGTATATGAGTCTTTTCCGAGTCGCATGATTGGATTGTTTTTTTTGCATCGGCCAACTTGGCTACGTAATCGATTTAACGACTTCCAAGTTGGCCATTGCAAATGATGGCTGAAGATGGATGGTAGTAATGTATATGAGTTAATGAGTGCTTATCATTTTGTAATTGAACTTATTGTTGTCAATAGGTTCTGAGGCAATAGGTTCTAAGTCAACGGGTAATATGTCAGCGTGTTCCAAGGTAATGGGTGGCAGAGTGCTACATTTAGTTTATTTTAAAATGGAACAATCGCTATTTGCTTGTACGCGATAATAGTGGGTTCGAGTCTATTTATAATTTAATTATGCATAGATCTGTTTAAATAGGAAAATATTAGATTCTGTATGATGTATATAAAAAAACTTAAAAAGAATAAAGAAAAAATATATGTGGTGAGTTTGGAAATGGAGAAATAATAAATATATTATTAATTAATTGATTTTTATTAAAAAAAACATAAAACATTGTTCATTTCACTTTTAATATAGTAAATGCTTAAGTACATAGGCGACTAAAATAATCTTAAACCATATCTTAACATACTATTTATGTATTAATTAATAACTAGTAAGGACGTTTCTTAAAATTACCTCCCGGAAAGAATGGTGGTGGGTTCGATTCCTAGTAAGTTTAATTGTGTAATTTAACATTTTGCTTTATCAAGATATTATTAATTTATTTATAATTTAAATATAAAAAGAATAAGTGAATAATTTTATTATTAACAGGGGTATGCGTCACTGGGTCCAAGCGTTGTGACCACTAAGACAGGGTTTCATCATGCTACGTCGACACTCTTATACGTACACGTACAACTTCTTTATGTTATTACTTTTTGTATACTTTCATTGAAGAAAACTATAGAAAGTATACATTTAAATTTGTTTCTTAAAATTGAAGTCAACCTTGGCTTTTAAAAAACGATTTTGTATGTATATATGTCGGTTATTTTAATTTATAAAAAGTCAATTATAAAATTTATTAAAAATGTTAAACTCAATGTATTTTTCTATACACCTTATACCTTTTAAAGGATAAATTTGAAAAATCTATTTAGTAAAAAATAGATTTTTTAAATTTATAATAACTCAAACAAAAATTTCAATTGAATGTATAAAAATTCAATCCAATTGTAAAAATATACAATATTCATTTTCACCAAAAAATTGCTTTAATAGTCATACATAATTATAAATATGTTTTATAAATTTGACCAGTATTTTTTTAATACAAAAGTGACATTTGAAAAAATACTTAATACTTAATATGTTATCTAACATATATTATATAAATATTTTTACATCTGTTGTCTAAACATGGCAGTTATTTCTTCAACAGTTTTATTTTTAGTTTCCGGCACTTTGAACGATATGAACAAGACGAATAAGAATTGTAAAATTGCGAATATCACGAACGTGTTCGAATGCAGGATTAGCTGAAATAAAAAGAAGAAAATGTTTAAATATAATTAGAATGAAGTTGAAGACGTAACGATGCCGTTACAAGGGTATAAGCGCGACAGTTGTTTTATCAATTATTTATATAAAAACTATTTAATACACATCTATACTAATATTATATAGCTGAAGAGGCCAGTCGTGGCGACGGGGCACCAAATGTTACTGTAAAATCGCTTCGGTTTTGATCCCCACTCGAGGAAATTAAATATTTATTTACATTTATATTTTCATTTCTTTGCTCTGGTGTCAAAGCAAGCCGCAGCGTTGAGTTTGACCGCCTCCCAATGCGCAATATCTTCAGAATTGGTCGAAAAGTGGGGAACGGAGTGTCTTACTACTAGGTTCCCTCCGCCTACGCTGTCGTGTGGGGGATACAGTGTGATGTTGATTTATTTTTTTTATTTCAATTTTAATTTTTAAGCGTTGGTTTGTTTGAATTGGTTGAATTTCAAGAACTACTACTTAGAAATAAAAAAAGTTTTATGTGTTGTATAGTTGCATCTATCGATTCAAAGTAACTGTGCCTGCGGTCAGAGTTACCTCCCGCATCTGTCATTTCATGTGTAAGTATATTACACATGAAATGTCATTTCAACCCGTAGTTATGTCATTTTCCATTTAAAAGCATTAAAAGCTAGTTTTCATACAAAATAATTAAAAACTTACAGTTAAAGGTAAAAAACTGAGTCCCACTAAGAAGTTAGCAGCCCAGTTCACTGTCACAGCTACTGATGACGCCGCCGGACGGGCCGTTTGGTTGAATAATTCTATAAAATAACAATATCCATTCCATTGTAGTGGGTTAAAATTTTATTTAGGGGTCATGTGACAGCGTGTGATTGTAAATGCATTGGTCGTGAGTTCGACTTCCACTCAGTGGAATTAGTTATTTTCATTTCTTCGCTCTGGTAACAAGGCAAAACGCGGCCTTGAGTTATATAGAGTGTTTTTGTCTTTAAATGGAACCACAGTTTTAACTACTCTATAAAAGCCTATTACAATCAAACATTTTTTTTCCAAAAATGAAAGTGCTTTTTTCAAACGAAATGAATAATAAAATTATTATTGTAAAATAAAACGCCATTTGTCAAGACCGACGCACGCGAGCGCACGCTATTTCTATTTTTTTATTAAAACAATTAGTTAGTATGCAATAAAGTATAAATTCTATTCTATTCTACTTACCAGTAACGAGGAACCACGGAATCGAACCTGGGCCAACCGCGAAAGTCACCACGAATAAAATGACCAGCACTATACATAGATAAGATACCCACATGTGGGTGGTCTGTGAAGAAAAAAGATTTTTTATCTCTAAAACATAAGAAATGTTTTTGTTTAGAAACATGTAAAATTTATAAAATCGATATTTCGATTCCGTTCCCCATTTTCTGTCGTATTCTGGAGGCATTGCGTGTTGAGTGGCGGAACTCAACGCCGCGCTTTGTCTCGACACCAGAGCGAAGAAATTAATATACATATTTTTTTTATTAATTAAATAAATATATAATTTCCTCAAGTGGGGATCGAACCCACAATAATGGGGAACGGAATGTCTTAATGTTCTCTTTGCCTCCCTGCTGTGAGCGGGATACAGCGTGAAGCTGATTTTTTTTAAATTTCGATAAAAACAGCATGATTGATTAATCATGAACAAGATTTATAACACATTGATGATAGAAAGTGGGAAACAAAAGTGCCTTAATGGGAACGGAGTGTCATAATACTAGGTCCCCACGTTTCTTCTGTATACCCTGCTATGTGCGACGTGGAGCTAAAAAAAGGAACAAAATAAATATTTAATCACTAATATAACTAGACTAGTAACAAAATGCCTTTAAGTTCACAAAAAAATAAAATAACAGTGCCTCACTCACACTATGTTACTTTTCCAAATTCTCAAAAAAAAAAATTCAACATAGATGTACATACATATAAGGCAAGAGCCATACTATAACTAATAATTCTTTATTATAATTCTTTTACTCAATTATGATTATTATAAAAAAAACTTACATATGAAAGAGCGATACACAGACCGACAGTACAAACGAACATAGAAGAAAAACCTATCAACAATAAAGTTTTTCTTCCAGCGATTTCCACTACCAGAAGTGATATTACCGTCATCACTACATTCATAGCGCCCATACCTGTGAAAACATATAAAATGAAAGGTTTAGATAAAATACGGTTTAAAGTTACATTTGTAAGTGTTGTAGATGCGTAGAATTAAAGTTTTATTTTTATTAAATAGCTAGATTTTAATTAAAATTAATGTCCCATAGATTAAATATACAAAAATATAATTTAAAAAATTAAACCGAGTAACCGACTTCAAGTAACTGCACATTACCTAGGTACCGGTAGCGTACCTAAATTGTACCTGACGTTGACGTATGTATGGTACGTACATGTACCCTCTATAAATGCGCAAATACAAATATTATATATTATAATAAAAAATATTGAACCGATTTTGATGAAACTTGGACTTTTCCGTAAGTAGAAATATACTTCATTTAAATAGAGAAGGATCAATTCTGTGTGAATTTAGATTCCCGAGAAATTTGCAGACGAACATACACAGTTACATACACTTATCCAATTTACTATTCAAATCAAAAACACCACAACAATAAAATGAATTCCTAAAACATCATTCAAAGACAAAAAAATACACTGCACAAAAATTTGAACCTACTACTCTCTATCACTTACCCAAAGTAGCATATTGGCTCTGACTCTCACTCAAATTGGCAGATTGAAAGATACTTGTAGAGAAGAATATAACGGCGTTGATTCCCGACAGCTGCTGCGCGACCATCACCACCATGGCTATGAGCAGCGGCTGGCGGAGAGACCGGTCACCGAACAACGAGCGTAGTGTCACCTTTTTACTTATTTTGTTTTTTTCTGCCTCCTGGAAGTTTATACATTTATATATTACTATTTGAGACCGTCGTGTCACAGTAGCACACTGTAGGTAAACGCGACGTTTGTGGGTTCGATTCCTAATGGAGGGAATCAATTATTTACATTTAATTTGGTGTGATAATAAGTCAAAGTACAGCGTTGGTTTCCGCCACTTAATACGTCTCAATAATCAAACAGAAAGTGAGAACCGGAGTGTCTGCCTCCTATATGAGGTATAAAATGCCGAACACAGCGCGAAGCTTAATAAATTAATACAAAAATAGTAATAATTATGTACGATCATTTTAACAAAAAATATATAAAACAACATTACTTGATGCATTTCCTCCATTTCTCCGTGTACTGCCACATCACCTCGCAACCAATTCAATGCTGGAATATTACAAGAAAAAAACCCATCAATAAACAACAAACTGGTGAAGTGCTTGTACTGGTTTTGATTACGTGGCGAATTTCATAGAAAATGCGGCAGAGACTAAGCGTGACCACCTTTTGTATCTTTTGATTTCCTTGACTTAGACGTTTTTTTGCGTTGCAAAGAACCCCAGATGTTTGATAGGAACCCTGGGTATTTGATGTTACTTTCAGCTTGATAAAGGCAACAAATTTTTGAGGTTCTGAACTCTAAGATTTTTAATAAAATAAAATTTATTACGAACAAACCTACAAGGTAGCATATGAACAAAGAATACGTTGATAACTGCCAAAGTAAAAAATAACTTTTTTTAACAGCACACACAGCCCACCTAATATGGGTACATATTAGGTGGGCTGTGCAAAAATTTGTAATCCGCCATTTTGATGCGGCAGCCATTTTGTATTAACAATAATATCGATTATATTATATATAATTTCATTGTCATCAGAATTGAAGTCCTAATCTAAACTTCAGTTTAATCAGACACTGGGGAGTTGGTCAAATTAAGCTAACCAAATTTTACATACACTAACACACAAACACGGCAAGTCAAATAAAAGTTTGTAATAACCTCATAAGAACATCATATAATAAATACTACAATGGCTGTGGACTCGATTCCCACTCAAGGAGAATGGTTAATGATTACATTAAAAATATTTTCATAATCCCACCGCAACAAGATGCGGCGTTAAACACCGTCCAACCATTATAAGATTAATTAACTTATAGCAAAATGAATCTCACCTCTCTGAGCATGTAACTCCGCGCCACGATTCAACAACAAATACTTAGGCGACTCGGGACATAAGGGTAAAGTACAACACTGTATAACCGCAGGTATCGCGGTTATGACGAACAACCACTGCCAACCATTGGTTGTACCTAAGACCGACTCCAAGCCCAACACTTGTGAGAGAAGAATGGTTATGGTTATCACTAACTGGTAAACTGTACCGATCTGGAAGAAAATATTAAAGTAAGGGAAAGTTTTATTAACCCTGACGCAAAAAGATGGTATTACACCCATCTTTCATTATTATCTAAGTTTGACCTCTCTATCTGTCTGTGTGTATGTCTGTGACACCGTTGCTCCTAAATAAACGAACCGATTCGTGTGCGGTTTTTTAATTAAAAGCCTTATTTATTGTGGTAGTTCTTGGGTATGTTTTACGAAAATCGGATTAGCAATTTGAAAGCTACAAGACACTTTGACAAAACGGACGAGGAGTTCCGTACTAATTTCATAACTGTAGGTCAACCGGTACGTTACTTATACAACAACCGACTTCAAAACTATACCACAAACTAAACAATGTCTTACAAAATAATGTCTTAATTGCTTCAAAGTAAAGATAATTAGAAAAACAAATAAGCGCAACAGACGAAATTATCGAGAATTATATGTTTATTTAGTGTTTACTATTTAAAATCCGATATTTTAGGAGTCTGTGTCAATTAGAAAATTGAAAGGGAATTTTTGCAATAAAACTAATTTTCTTTAACTTTTATTTAGTATTATATATTCAGAAGTTTCCTATTTTATTGCAACAACAACAAAGAAGTTCGTTTTTTTCTTTTGTGGTAACTCTAAAAACTATATAAAAAACAAACATACAAACAGTCGTGTTCTGAAATCATAATTAGTTAAACAATCCACCTAGCAGAGGCCATTTTGCGGTGGCACAACGGCTTGAGGACAGACCAGTTGAGGACAGAACAGAATCAGCTGTGGGTTAGATTCCGACTCGAAAGTTTGAATTATTTCCTCCTGGTAACACGACAAATCATGACAATAGGTAATATATTGAAAATTGTGTGGAAAGAGAGGAACAGTGTCTTAACACTTGGTTCCCTCTGTCTACCCTGCTTTATACGGGATACAGCGTGAAGATAAAAAAAGGTAACCTCAAATTAAATTCAGTAATATTAACTCACCGATCCACGTAACGATATGGGTGATATTTCAGCCAAGTACATCGGAGCTAAGCCGGCGTTTAAACCATTGTTTATACCGATTATTAGCCTGTAAAAGAACACTTATTATTTGAGGATATCAAGTTCGATTCTTCTGTTAGTAAATATTTGTGTTATATCAGAGACCGACTGTGGCCCAAAGGCACAAGCGTGCGACGCGTGTAAACGCGACAGATTGTGGGTAGTATTATTTCCGATATCCGATCGATAGTAACGAGGAAAAGCGCGGCGTTGAGCTCCGCCACTCAACAAGCAATGTTCCCGGAATTCGGCGAAAAGTGGGATACGGAAGTATCCTAATGGGAGCTAAGTGTTTCAACACAGGGGCCCAAATTCCTTGTGCCTACTATGGCTACGAGTATATGTTATCATTTCAGTTATCGTTATCAAGTTTTTGTGTTGTTTATAATTCACTTGTTATATATATTACGTTAGGCGGAACTCAACGCCGCATTTTATTTTACCTGATCAAGATAGTGAAACTAATTTAAATATAATCATTTTCTTAAGTAATAATAGAACTCACAGCCCATAATACAAACATATATTATATAAATCTAATGTATGGTGCATATAAATATATTACATTTAAACAGTTTGTGTATTTTTTTTCTTTACGCATGTACTACCGCAATCCATCCAAATTCGAGACATTGCGCGTTGTGTGGCGGAACTCAACGCTTCGCATTGTCGTGCAGGTAAATAAGAAATATTATTTTTTTTATTGCAGGAAATTATCATAAAATATTTTGGGTTTTTTTAGGTAAAAACAGAAGTTACAAAAGCATTTTCATTAATATACAATATAATTACTAACCTCCCAACAATCAGCATTTCAGCTGACTTTGCTATTTTAGCACTCCCTTGTAACGCTGCCGCTATAAAAACTAATATATTGTTGAGTAGAAGGCCGCCTTTTCTACCAAATCTGAAAAAATATGCAGTTTTCATTTGCTACTAAACTTCACTTGAGTTGTGTTTCACATATTTGGAAGAGGGATCACATGTGTGGAAATCGGATCACATATATGGACATGAGACTATACGAGTATGTGTGGATGGATGTGGAATTACATGTGTAGATATGAGAGTCACATGTGTAGATGTAAGCTCACATGTGTCGTTGCGTTTGATATGTGTAGACGTGTGGATGTCTGATCACATAAGTGTATGTCTTTAGAAGAGTGATCCCATGTTTATATGTGAAATTACAAGTGTGGACATGCGATCATCATATCTGTGGATGTGTTTCACATGTTGACATCTGGTCACTTGTACGGATTCGAGATCACGTTGGACGTGTGATCTAATATGTGGATGTGTAATGATGTGTTGACGTGTGATCACATGTGTGATCGCATATTTAAATGTGAGATCACATATCTGGACGTATGATCACATACGAGTACATGGATAAGTGATTACATTATGGAGGTGTGACCATAAATAATGTTGACACATGTTTATAGCTAATTTCATGATGTCGGTTTTACCTGACTGTGCGTGCGCATCGTAAAAAAATACTTTCATGGCTTTTCCCTAACGTGCCAAGAGGAGTATAATATAAAAAAAAATATAATTTTAAAATTTAAGGGTATCTACGTGCTGGACTTGTGGCCCCACGCAAACCAAACACAAAGACCTGTTTCTTTTTAACTTCAGAAAATTTGACTAGAATTATTAATATATTAAGAACATAAACCACCCACCTGTCAGCCACGACTCCCGTTATAACGCCACCTATCATCCCGCCCACGCAGTATATGGAGACAGCGACAGACCATATCGTTGTTACTTTAGGATCGTCTAGAGCCGGCAGAGTTATGTTTGTATCGGATAAAGCTTGTTTGTGTAGCCATTCTGATATAACCTTTTAAAGAGAAGAGAAAAAAATAAGAAGAATAATAAAAATATATTATAATATTATATATAAATGGTAAAAAGTTGAAGCTTAAATTTAAGCTTAAAAGTAAATATAATATGTAATGGTATAGACTCGTAATTAAAAAAATATATTTAAAAAATTTACATATAGATGTTTGTTCAGTCTTTTTAGAAAATATTAGTAGATACATACTTATTTAAGCTGCAATTTAGTCTTCTTTTTATTTAGGCAAAGTGCTGCGTTTAATACCGTCGTCTATTATTCTGTATCTCTAAATATAGACAGGCTCTCTCTATCTTTAACAATCTTAGTTGACATTCTGATATAGCGGAGTTACTACTAATCAAACAAGTGAAAGCTTTTTTTACTTTGTAACGTGCACATAGCAGAGTAGGTAGAAGGTTCCTGGGAACCTAATGTTGAGATCAAATGTGTGATACTCCGTTCCCATTAAGACACTTCCGTTCTATATTTTCCGCCAAATTCTAGATCTAGAGGCATTGCGTGTTAAGTGTAGCGTAACTCAACTATTTGCGCGCGCGTTGCCTCATTACCAGAGTGTGAAAATGAAAATATTATTATATGTATTTCATTTCCTCGAATTTAAGCGCGGCGTTAAGTTCTGCCACTCAACACGCAATGCCTCCAGAATTCGGCAGAAAGTGTGGAACGGAGTGTCTTAACACTAGGTTCCCTCTGCCTGATTTCCTCGAATGAGAATCGAACCCACACCCTGTCGCGTTCTCTGACAACTACAATTATAACGTAAGATTTTTACCAAAAAATATAACTTACAGCTTGTGGTGCATTTATGACTCCAGTATTATAGCCGTGTTGGAAAGCTGACCAGCATGCTGAGGAAACGATGGCGAACGCCAGTCGTAGGTTCATTCCCTGTTGAAAGAGACAAAATAAAGTATTGCACCATTCAAATAAAATGGGTAATATCTATCTTAATAATCCTATTAATATTATAAATAAGAAAGTTTATGTGTATGGTTTTTTGTTCGAGCTTCACACAAAAACTGCTGAACAAATTTAGATAAAATTTTACAGTAATATAGGTTATACATCAGAGTAACACATAGACTACAATTTATGTAAACATTTTGTATAATTTAGCTATTGTTAGCGAACTCGTGTAAAAGAGGCTAGATTTAGGTGAAAATAACTATAAAAGCAATGGAATTGTGTCAATACCCCCCGTATTGAGGCAGTTGCTTGTAGGCAACGGTTCTTATTAGAAGGAAACTCGTGTGAAGTATTGTTAGTAGGTGATACATATCACTTATTGCAATTACACAGTATTCCTGTCCAAATAGTTTAGAAACATATAGACGATGTGTGTTTTATCGTGTTTTTTAAAATAGATAACCGCTTCCGATTTCTAACACTATAATACAACAATTACTTTAAGTAGGCAAAGGCGCGTTTAGGCCGATAGTTATCTATACAGATCTAACTATTTGCGTATGTATAATATTTAGAAAAGTTTGTATTTTTTGTGGTAGGGTTGTAGATCCGCTACATTTACCCATATTTTTTACGTTACATAAATATGCATTCAGAGGCCAGTCGTGGCTCGTAACGCAGGGGCACAAGCCCAAACGAGAGACTCCGAGAAGCGACAGACTGATTCCCAGTCGAGAAAATGAAACATTTAATGTCCTCCAGAAACAACCTCCGAAATTCAGCCTACGCTGCTATGTGAGGAATACAATATAAAGCTATAAGACAAAAATCTTTTATCATTGTGTGACACTTTAAAAAATGTCAAAAATATTTGTAAAAACAAAAACCCCGATTGCATAAGTTACGTAGGCGGCAGTTGGAGGGTTAAGAAAATACGATTTTTATACTTAAACTTATATTAATAAATTTTTTAATTAAAATACAATTTAAATTTAAAACTAAACTATATCTAAGACTACTGCCTTCAATGTTGGAAAAACAGTAATCTGTCTAAACCTAAATTAATCTAACTTAACCTACGACTTAATTACTCCACGGTGGAATAATAAGTGTGGGAACGGAAGAAATTCCTTTCCCACCGGCGCTGTTCACCCGATCTTCTCCCTTGTCAGCGTTTTGTGGCGCTCGGCCGCCTATCAGACGGACATATTATAATATTAAATAAGTTTTCCGCCTGTGACACCGAGCGCTATATAACACATAAAACTAAAAAGAAAATAAACAAGTCCAATAGTTTATTAGGATTAACAGTCCGGACCTCTTTAAATTATGCGGAGTTCCTGGTAAAGATTTTATTGATTGAAAAATTACTTATAGGTCCCGACTGTTAATCCTAATAAACTATTGGACTTGTTTATTTTCTTTTTAGTTTTATGCAGTCGGGGTTTTTGTTCTTACAAATACTTTTTTATTTTTTACACATTTTGTTAGAATTCATTATAGTAATCATAATCATGATATACCTTTTTGAAATCCTCACAGTAAGCTCTTGAATTTGAGACCCATATTGTGGTATTCGAAACGAATTCTTTTTTTTCACTCAGTGCAATGGCGTTCCACAGCCGCTATGATTGTTTTTATTTAACGTCACCTATCTAAGAACACTTAGGCTGCTAATACGAATCTAACGATACCTCAATTATGTAAATCCGTTCAGTGGTGCTGGAGATATGAGGTAATAAAGAATAATACATACATACAAGATACGCGCGAAAAACATAACCCTTCCTTAGCAGTCGGGAAAAATTATGAGGCCGTTGTGGCGCAACGGCACAGTGTTTCACTGTCAGCGCGACGGTTGTGGTTTTAATTCCCAATGGAGGGTAAATTTTCATTTTCTCTTTCTGATAATTAGACATTGGGTGGAAAGTGGAGAACGAAGTGATTTGACACTAGCAGCCTACTTTGCCTACCTATCTAAAATTAGAAATAGTTTTTTCGATATCATGAATTATTTTTTACCATGAGAAAATATCTCTCTGAGGCAAAAACGCGTCTTCTTTACGAAAGTGAAAAGTAGTGGTACGTAATATAAAAGTCTAGCTCAATTCGAAAGTACTAGATACTAAATGTGAAAGCTAATGTAATAAGATACATTACATTGTGGTTTTATCAAGGAAACCTAAAGATGAAAAAAGAAACAAAATATATGCAATCAAAAGAAGCTTTGGTTTCAATGTGTATCCGTTACAAAAAATGTGGTCACAAAAGACACTTTTTCATAAAGATTTTTGTAAAAAATAAAATATTAATTGAATAAACCTTTTTAAAAACAAATTACAAATAAAGGTTTATTTGATATCGATATTAAGGGGGTTGTGCAAAAATTTTTGTCCCGCCATTTTGTTGCTGCGGCTATTTTGGATTAACAACAATATTTATTATATGCAAATAAATCTAAATTTCAAATTAGGCAAGATTTCACATACTAACGCGTCAAATCATATAAAAAGATGGGCATAGCGGGACAGTGACATGGAGGTACCTAAAGATATCTTTCAGAGAGGGGCCCAGACTTAAGCTTTGAAATATAATAATATTTTATGTAAAGGCTTGGTTTTTTTTAAATTTAAGAGTTAATTTGTAAAAATTCTTGGATAGGCACCGGACTATTCTGGGGCGGTCACGGACTACCCGGCCCTCCCCTCTATTCCTCCAGGCCCTCTATTCCTACGCCCATGTTCTTTTCTATTTTTTTAAATTCTTGATGTAATCTGCACAGTAGGGTAGGCAGAGATGTTTTTTGCTTTCAGTCCGAATTATAGAAATGTGTGTTGTGTGCCAGAATTCAATGTCGCGCTTTTTCTTGTATCAGAGCGATGAAATCATATTATTCAATCCTCCGAGTGGGAATCGAAGACACAAATGTCGCCTTTACAAGCGGGTGCAGTACCGCTGCACTACGAATACTAAAACATCGTAGAGCTTAAGTAGTTGTGGGTTCGATTCCCACTCGGAAGAATGAATTATTTTTATTTTTCCCCCTGAACATGAAAATTGGGTGGAGAGTGGGAAACGGAATGTGTTTAACTCGGTAACTTATAAAATGAAGAAGTGCTAAATGACCGTCTTTTTTAATTTTAAATTGAATCCGGAAGTTTATTTAGAAGTCACTAAAAAGTCGCCTGACGTAAAATGCCATAAATGGCAACATCAAGGTTAATCTATTTATAGACAGTAGGGTGACTAAACGCGTATATCTTTACAGAAAAAAAGTTATTTTTGAGATAATTTAAACCAATATTCATTGAATATTGTACTAAGTATCATTTTAAAAAAAATACGAAAGAAAAATTCTGTGCTTTAACTATCATGTATAAAATTACGAAAGAAGGAACAAATAAAAGCGTGACACTAATAAGAATAATATGTTTTTAAACATTTTTTAAAGTGTTATTCCACACTTAGCAAAGAAAAACACTTATTTAGAAAACGTATAAAAATTTGAACGTAGCGGAACCGAACCCGCGCCTCCTGGGGGAGGCGCGGGTTTCTAAATAAGTAAGAATAATATGGATTTTAGCTTCACGTTCTATACCGTTTATAACAAGGTAGATAGAGGCAACCTAGTGTTAAGGCACTCCGTTCCCAGAGTGCCCAGATTTCAAGACATTATGTGTTCTAAATTTTAATAATCTTCAGGGTGATGTAATGAATGTAATTATTTACTCCGAGTAGGAATTGAACATACAGCTAACGCAGTTTACAGTCAGATGTTATTCCGCTGCGCCACGATGTCTTACTACTTTGACTAGGAGCCTTCTGATATAATACTATGCATCTTTAAATAAGGAAAATTGAAACTTTTATGAAGTGTTACAAGGCCATAAGTACTTCTCTAACAAAATATGGCAGTACAAAGTATTGATTTTAATTAGGGTATCATTTAGTATATAATTCTGTGACCTAAATAAATAAATACAAATAAAAAATACACTATAATCTCAAGAACGGTAACAAAATTTTATCTACATTGTTTTTTGTATTAAATTGTAACATAAGAACTGAAATTAGGTTAGTATAATGCTAAGACTTAAGTATTATTTACATTTGTCAATCATATTCATATCAGTCGTGATACGTATGTATGCTTTAATAACTTGATAAATACGAAAATTAGGGGGGGCGATTATAGTTAAAATAATATTTTTTTGCTTTGCTCGTAATAGTCTCGAATTCAGGAGAAAAACTCCTTCAAAAACACAATTATACCTAAGGATTATTATAGATTTGATTCTATTCGGAAGCAAAAGTATATTTAAAATGTTTCATTTTCTGTGGCCTGATAAAACAAAAGGTGGGGTTTAATTTTCCAACACAGTTCGTGATATCTCTAAAATGTATAAAACTATGCAAGGAAATACACGAAAATAAGACATGTATACACATGACAATGACCTATCTCATTTTTACTTAACGCTTACGCAGCCAATTTACTTTGTTACTTTGATTGCACCAAGATGTTGCGTGTAATGGATGAATGCACATTATACCTTGTGTTTAATAGACTGGAAAAAATTGTACCATCAAAGTGATTTTGTATGAAGTGAACAAACATTTTATTGTGAAGTAGTGGAAACTCATAAAACAGATGAAAATAATTAATGCTAACCAGAACTATTATTACTAAAATGTTATATTAAACTATTTAAGCGACTTTATAAGAATGTAAGTTGGTTTAACAAATACTTGGCTTCAGAAATAATTTATACTTGTAATTTTTATAATTTTATTCATTAATCTAATCTAATAATTGGTGTTAGTGAGAACTAATAATAAAGCTGTGTAAAAGTTGAAGAACGTAACGAAAACTAAGAGGGCAAACTTCACAAAGCGTAATAATAAAATGTCAAAACATTGTAAATTAAATATTATTATACGAAATACGAAAAATAATTCCCTAAATAATTATCTGTAAATAAGAAAAGAACTACAAATTTCATGGGAGTGTAAAAAGTCTATAAGCACAATAAAGATGTGCCTGGCTGCACTTTATGGTCAAGGGTAATAAGCTCACTCAAAAGTTTCGGCCGAGAAGTTTTGGGATTGTCGTAGCGCAGCGTTACACTGTTTGAGTGTAAGCGCGGCAGTTGCAGGTTCAATTCCGCTCATGGTTCTGCGCATGATTTATAAAATCTTTTTTTATTATTTTTGTTTAACAAAATCAAAGTACATTTTACTTTACATAAAATTATTTTTTACTTTGTAGTTCTTTGTTTGAAGTCGATTTTTTTTTGTTAAGAATTAATTTATTTTACGACATAAACTTTAACTAAGTTTGAAGTTTTACGGTATTATTGTGCATACTAACACTTTGGCATATTGACAAGAACATACATAAAAAATCTCCCTATTTCTCTCTCCTATATTAATCTCTCCCTATTTTGAAGTCGGTTGAAAATAAATGCAATGATGAGGACTTTCACTTCTAACACCAATTTTAACAATGTTTATCCTTGTAACTATTAAAGATATATTTTTTACAAACAAAAATAAACTTGTTCAATATCAACCGGATCCCATAATCAGAACCTAACCAAATCTTCATCAAACTATCCTTTAAGTGTATCCTTTCAAATAAAAAAAAGAATCATCGGAATCGGTTAACGTGATATTGAGCTATGCGTCCATTTGTCGCAAACATACCTAATGCAAATTTAAGACTTATGTGCTTTTCTCATAGATACCAATGTCAGAAATGGACCAAAAACAAATAGGGCCACATGGGAAGCACTAGCTTTTAAACTAGCTTTTAAAAAAAACCATCAAAATCGGTTTACCCAGTCAAAAGTTCTAAGGTAACAAACATAAAAAAAATACAAGTCAAATTGATAACCTCCTTTTCTTACAGAAGTCGGTTAAAAAATCGACGTTTTAATTATGTTATCTAAGTAAATTTTCTTTATATACAACTAAAATAAAACACACAGTCTCTAAATATGAAAAATATTAGTCACCCTAGTGACATATTATATCATTTATGTAAATATTTTCACACAACCTTCCAGCGGCTAACCTGTTTACGGACATAGCGAAAGGTGATCTGTTCACTTATACATATATATATATATATATATATATATATATATATATATATATATATATGTATGTATATAAAACTCTTCCGTTACTGAGTATCTGACAGACAACGCACAGAGGGAAATGTGGACTTAAAATGTTGAATTTGGCATGTTATCTGCATGCCAAATTTCAACAGTTGCGGAGTGTTGGGAAGCCCGGAGGCCTCAAAGGGGAGCAAAGGATATCACGTAATAAGTACAGGAACGGTAAAACGGGATTTTAAAGTTGTGGGCGACAACTTAATATATATTAATATAATAGCTGGAATGATTATATATATATTTACTAGAACAAAAAGATAGTCTATTTGACATTAAGGCGGCAGTGGAATAGCATCTGGCTGTAAAAGTGTTAGTTATGGGTTCGATTCTAATTCGCTGGAATGATTATAATTAAATTATTTTTATTTCTCCTCTCTGTCAATAATTATAAATAAATAAACACATCAATTGATTGCGTTGTGCCGCAGAGATTTTAAGTGCGACAGTTGTGGGTTCGATGCGTACTCCTAGGAACGATATATTTAATATTTTCCTCGCTCTAGTAACGAAAGAAAACGCGACGTTGAGCTTCGCTACTCAAACGCATTGCCATTACCACAAAAATTTGGTGAAAAATAGGAAACTAAAATGTGTTAATAGGGAACGGAGTGTCATAATATTAGCTTCCTAGGTTCCTTCTGCATATCTTACGCAAGCGTGAATCAAAAAAAAATACACATAAGTGTATACATATTATATTTAAAATTTGTGGTATATTGTTATAAAACCTTATATACCACTGGAGGGCCGGAAATTAGGTCTAGATACACCCATGCTTCTTGTATCATAATACAAATATAAATAGGATTCAAACTGACGACCCTAACATTGTCACGTACTATACTAATTTAAATGAGTTTCTGTTAACGTCAAAATTTATGGCAACTGTATCCGCTTCGGGACAAAGTTATCCATAGTTTTATCTAACCGGAAGCTCATTCCATATTAAAACACGATAAATAGATAAGTTTTAGGATTTACAGTTGGCTGATTTTTTTTATTATTTTTTTTAGCTCCACTATTATTATTTATATATCCTGCATATAACAGGGGAGGTAGGGATAACGTAGTGTTAAGACACTCCGTTTCCCACGCATCGCTCAATTTTTGAGACATTGCGTGTTGAGTAACGCAAGTAAATATGAAAATAATTCATTTCTCCGAGTGGGAGTGGCGGACACTACGCGGCAAAAATTTGTGAACATTTTTTCGCTTCACGCTGCATCTTGCACATAGAACTTGCAAATACCTTAACTTGCAAATAGGCAGAAGGAATTTAGAAACCTAGTGTTAAACTTCTGTTCTCCACTTTCCGCAAAATTATTGAAGCATTGCGTGTTGAGAGGCGAAACTTAACGCCGCACTTTGTCTTGTCACCAGAGCGAGTAAACAATCACTATGCCGCTACGGTAGGTCGACCTCAATGGTTAATGATAAAAAAATATTTAAATTCCCATTAACGATGATCAAATCTACGACCATGGCGTTTTTACTACGCCATCATCCAATATTTATATATATATATATATATATATATATATATATATATACCTGAATGTAACAAATTACATATTTATTTTAGGTGGAAATAGAATACACGACCTCTGTAAATTTGACTATACCATCGACTAACAATTTAGTTTAAAAACTGGCCAAATGCAAGTCGGAGTCGCCCACCGAGTTTCGTATCAATTTTATCTCTATATATAATAAGACAGTAAAAATATTTTGTCTGTACATTAAGTAATTTTGACTGAAATGGATAGAGGGACACTTAAAAAGAATAATAGAAAGCAAAATTTTTTTTTTTATGTCTGTCTGTCTATCGATTTGTATGGTCACATTTTTCTCTGAAAGTACTGAACCGATTTACTTAAAAGTTTCACCAATTGCTTTGTTTTAACTCAACTTAACAATTAAAGTTTGTTTCATCAAAATCGGTTCATTAAAAAAAAGTTATCGTCATTTAAATGAACTCAAGGCATTAGTTTGCCTGCGAATGTTATATAGTAATCGCGCTGGTGAGATTCCTGGCTAAAGGATGACATTCGAAACGTCTTGGTTATATGACTGTTGATAAAATATAAATTTTTGAACCACTATTATACAATATTTTATACAATAAAGTAAACAAAATTGAATTGTTAATGGAGATTACCTTCATAAATCAAAACAGTTAAGTTTAAGTCGTAATTAATTTAACACAGAGATAAAGAACGATTTCATCTTCAAGGAAATATACATAATTTTTTTAGTTCGTTCGTTTGAAATAAATCTATATAAAATGCCTAAAAACATCCTATCTACGTGTACACTGTAATAACTACATATTTACCAATTGTACATTTAGCCAATAATATATGTAACTAATTTAAAAACTATACAGGAGTTAATATGCAATCATTCCAGTTATTATGGATCCTTACCCAAAACAATAATTTAACATTTAAGGCTGTTTCTGAAAGAGTAAATTAAATTATTCACGGACATCAGCACATTTAACAGAGTTTTAAAATTATGATGAGACGTATAAAACATAGGTAAAATAAACGTAATGTTACAAAAATATATACATATAATAAATAATTAGCTTTATGTATATTTTATAAATATCAAATACCAACATTGGTCGTATTTTTTAATTTAAAACAATCAAAAATTCTTATAGAAATTACGATAATGTGGTAAAAAAATCATATTAGAAGTCATTATAGTTGTCAATCAATTCTGTTTATTAAATCAATAATCATATAGTTTAAGCGGGCGGTCCGTCTGTCTGTCCGTTTATATCGCAAAAAACGCGTATTTTAATACTATACAATCTACAAGTAGTACTAGTTCAGGAAAAAAACTGGAAAACTATACATTTGTGGCAACTTCCTAAAAAACATTAGCCTTAAAGCCGCGTTCAAATGAGCTATCAGATGAAAGGGCTCTGGCTAAGCTATGCTTGAATTTCAGAAGAACCTCGAGACCTCCAATTTTTGTACGGAACCATCGGTGGGCGAACCCGACTCGCGCTTGTCCGGGCTTTTTAGCTAAACACTTTATCCCGGATGTAGGGTAGGCAGAGGGAGCCTAGTGTTAAAAACTAAGTGTTAAAGTTAAAAAAAATAGTGTTAAAGTGTAATTAAGCTCCAAATTTTCCCCGAAATGCCCCGACACTAGAGCGAAAAATTTTAAATTTGTCCAAGTGGGCATCGAATCCACAACGTGTCGCGTTTATATTGGCACACTTGCGCCAATGCGCCACGACTGACCTCACCCCTATATCATCAATGCATCAATTATATAAGTACATACATATGTACATAATTATATGTATATGTAATGGTCTTTATACGCACAATTCAATGGAAAACTAATAGCAAAAACATGAATATTTATTAGGTTCTGTATAAACGTACTTACTATAAAATTACAACACGATGTGAAACATTTAGTAAGTAGATTCAAACTCATTATTTTGTATTTTAAACATTTTTAAAGTGTTAATCCACACTTAGGAAAGAAAAATATTTATTTAGAAAAGGTATAAAAATTTTCAACGTAGCGAGACTCGAACCCGCGCCTCCTGGAAACGGACCAGGTCCAGACAGGTTCAAATTTTTATACGTTTTCTAAATAAATATCATTATTTTGTTTTCGTTTCCTTTCTTTCTATTAGAAGAAGTAGACTTGTGTAAAATTATGGTCGATTTTTTTTATAAAATATATAAAAATGATGTAAGGCTTAGTGGTGGAGTGCCTGGATGGTTTCCAAGAGGCGCGGTTTGAGATCCCGGTACGTTCATATTACGTTTTCTTTTACGTCTCGAATTTTTTTTTTCTTAAAAAATTTCATCAGATTATTTTTAGAATTTTTAAAGAGAGCATTAAATTATTTCGGGTCTACGGAAAAATCCATTGCCCTTAGCCCAGGTCAGTGACGGCCGAGGAGCATCGTGAGGTTTTAGTGCGTATTATGAATGCTTTGCCGCTTTGTCTCTAAACGCAAATATAGGGATATTTGCGTTTAGAGACAAAGCGGCTTAACTCTGTATCCCACCAATAGCTGGGTAGGCAGAGGGAAACTAGTGTTAAGACACTCCGTTCCCTACGCACCACTTAACTTTCGATACATCGCATGTTGGGCGGTGGAAGTCAACACGGCATTTTCACTTACTAATGTGGAAAAATAAAAATAATTGATTCCCTCAGGCGGGGATCGAACACTCAGCTATCACGTTTTTAGTGAAATATTGTCCCACTTCGCCACGATGGTGTAATGTCTTTAATATAATATAATAATAATAATCTTCTTAGTTTACAAAAACAAATTAACTATAGAAAATTAATTATAATGAAACTAAGAACAACTGCCGTAAACACGTATAGTAAATTGTTTTCAAATTAAGTAAATAGCTGTAGGTATGTCTGTCTAGAATCTAGTCGGCGCCATAGTGGGCCTGAGACCAATGAAAATATTAAATAATTTTTTTTTCTAGAGTGGGAATGGAGCCCACAACCGTTGCTTTTGCGGTCTCACGAAGTAACACTGCGCCACGACGGCCCTATATATGATTGTTTATTATCGATATATATATAGCTTCACGCTATATAAATAGACAATGTCTCGAAAATTCGGCGGAAAGCGCGAGAATATAGCAGGCTAGGCAGAGAGAATATGGGGACCCAGTATTAAAACACTCCGTCCTCATTAAGTTCATACACTTCCGTTCTCCACCTTCCGCCGAATTCTGGAAGCATTGTGATCGAGAGTGGCGGAACACAACGAGGCGATGTGCTTCGTCGCCAGAGCGAAGAAGTACGAAGAACATTTTTAATAATAAACACCTTTAGCATCACGCTGTATCCCTAGCGGGGTTAGCCAGAGCCAAATGTTACTGTAAATTTAATTTAATTTTCATTAAAATCATCTTATATATTAGAACATGCAAATTCTTATCTTATCTATTATTCTATTAAAAAACATTTTATCTAACAAAAAAAAGAGGACGTAAGTGAAATATGTAAATATTTATTTTGTATGACGTCATTACTATGAAGGAAATAGTTATACGGTTATACTGACCGTAAGTAAGCAGAAAAGAGTTTATAACTTTTATTAACTTTTTTTTAGTTACACGCTGTACCCCGTGTATAGCGTGATAGTCAGAGAGAACCTACTGTTAAGATACTCCGTAACCCAAACACTGCCAAATTTTCAAAAATTGAGTCTTGAGTAGCGGTACTCAACGCCGTGCTTTGTTAGAGCGTTCTAGTAGAGAGAAGAGATGAAAATAATTCGTTATCCAGATGAGATTGGGGGATCGAATTCACAAACTACACGTTTACAGTCCAACTTCGACATGACGCAATTTTGTAAGCGACCACCTTTTTTAACTACACGCTGTAATTTCGCATTTAGCATAATAGGCAGAGGGAACCTAGTGTTGAGAAGTATTTTAACAATAGATGGGAAACAAAGTTCCAATTTCCGCCGAATTCTTGAGGTATGGCATGTTGACTGGCGAAACTCAACGCCGTGCTTTTGCCTCATTACCAGAGCGAGGAAAATTTAAATATTAAATATTAATTACCCCGAATGGGAACGGAAGCCACCACCGTCGCGTTTACAGTAACACGCTTGTGTCCCAGCGCCACGATGGACTCAACGTCGTTTGTGATATGTTTAGTTCGTTATTTCTCGTCCCTGTAGGAATTTTGATCTCCCCTCTCTGTGGTCCCTTACACTCCGTAACCAATGTTAAATTACAACGTTACTAAGTCTAGTAGTTTCGTCTGTGCGTTGACTGTCAATCACTCAAACAGAAGAGTTTTATATAGAACTAGCTTTCACCTGCGACTTCGCCTGCATGTTGAAATAGTTAAGTAGTAGTCTAAGAATTGTGTAAGTAAGGTACAGTGTGTTACATTTAAACAGTTAATATGATATAATTCTCGATAAATGGACTATCCAATACAAAAATATTTTTTCAATTCAAACCAGTAGTTCCTGAGATTAACGCGTTCAACCAAACAAACTGTTCAGCTTTATAGTATTAGTATAGAAGTACAGATTGTATTAAGCCCATTTTAAAGTTGCTATAACATTGCAATTTCAAGCCCTAGGCGGTATTGAACTTCAGGTTCAACGGTCAAGGTGACTAACACCGCGACCAATAGATGAGTCAAGAATCAAGAAAAAACTACGTAGTTTCTGCAAAAAATATTATTAACATACGATATTTTACAATTTGGCGTTTTACAGAACTGTGTACTGTAAACGCGACGGCTGTGGGTTCGATTTTCACTCGGGGGAATAAATTAACAAGACGAAGAGCGGCGTTGAGTACAGGGAGTATTCGACACGCAATGTCAATAAAATTTCGTGGAATGCGAATATCAGAGAGATGAAATATTGAAAAATTTGTAATAATTATAAAATTATATTAAATTACTCGCAACCCGCTCGTGGCTTCGTCCGCTTGAACTATATATACAATTATTTTATCATCTGAATTACTTTCGTGAATATTATCATTTTATAGACAATATCCAATTTAATCCAAATATTTAAAACTAATGTCTCAAAGCCAATTCAATATTTTTAGTAATTTAGTCTAAAAAAATTAAAAGATTCAGCCATTTCTGATATTTGCGTGTATGAAGTATGAACGCACAGACAATCAGACAAAAATTAAAAAATATATTGATTACATTGATCAATGTCCACTACAATAATAAATAGATTTTTACATTTTTACATATTTTATGTATATTGTATTTTTTGTACAGCCTTTGAAAAAAACTTATTATCTAGATCTAGATTGCCGCCAACTTTCAAAAGTGTGCCGCCAAATTTTGCAAATATATAATAATGTTAATATAATTCTATTATATCATTTAAAAAGAAAAATATTTTTACATGAATATATATTTAAATCCACAAGAAAATAAATTCGTGTATTTAAAATTTTTGTCATAAACTATTTATGCAGTGTGTTGTAGTAAATAATTTCTCTTTGTGTGCCGCCAAATTTTGAAATCGTTAAATATGTGCCGCAACAAAAAAAAGGTTGAGAATCACTGATCTAGATAATATAAGTATCTATATATATAGGAGTACGATACGTTTTAACAAAATATAATACAAATATCATTGTACAATATACATACATACATGTGTACACCAAAGAGAAAGTTATTTACACACCAGTGGTTGTAGCTCGCCGGCCATTTAAGTTTCTTGTAATAGCAAGACTAAGAGATATCTTTACTTCTTTATTAATATGATAAAGCGGAATGGATTGTTTGGTTGATTGCGCTAATCTCAGAAAGTACTGGTATTTTTTTAGCTTTTTGTGTCCCACACGTAGTAAGAGCGAATCTGGGAATCTAGTGTCACACACTCCGTTTCCATTAAATCTCTTCCGTTTTCTACTTTTCCACAATTTTTCGAGCTTCCGTTCGAGTGGCGGAGCTCAACGCCGCGCTTCGCCTGGTCACCAGAGCGAGAACATGAAAATTTAGTTCCGTAATTCCATTTCATAACACAAAAATTATTTTCTTTAGGCATCCATTTCATGTTAGCTATAGTTTTGTTCAGTTTTAATAATGAATATGTGGACTTTGTAATATATAATTATAAATGTAATAATTATAAATTATAATAATATGCTTAATTGTAGTATTGTTATTGTTATGTATGTATAAATATAAATTAATTTGTTTCACACTATTTATCTGCTTTGGATATTTATTTAAATTAGACGGCCTTAAGAGTATAATTAATATTATATTAGAAGAAAAATATTTAAATTATTCAATTTAATTAGGTTTGATTTGACAAACAAATAATTATCACTTTAACGCTTTTCGTAGAATTTAATACAATACTTAACCTTAGCCTTAATAATATTTAGCAATTTATCCTGTAACATCGGAAATTTATGAAAAAAGAATATTTACCGCCATTCTTCCGCTCTACTTTTGTAATCCCAGAAACAAATTTCACTTATTTACAACAAACAAAACACTGCACGATACTAAATAAAACAAAATATTGAAAATAACAAATACTTTTTGTCATGAATTTATAATTTAATTTGATTTTATGTCATGTTTCTATCCTTTTAACGCGTGTAAGCGGCCAGTCCTTGTCGCGGCGGGACAAAAGTGATTCGAATTTCGAATTTCAAATGACTCGACTTGAACATGGACGTGTAGTACGGTCGACAAGTCGTGGTCGGCCTAAAGTGTTATGTGTTCTGTGTGCATTGTACACTCGGGAAAAATATAAATAAGACGGTGGAGTGTTAGATTTTTCTGTTTTTATTATTATTATGTTTATTACTATGGTCTTTCCTCCAGGGACCCCGTCATTTCGAATGCTTGCGTGGGGACACAGATTTAATCCGTAGAGGCTCCTTAGACAATATAAAATATATATTTATAGAATATAAAATATATATTTACGTATCAGCCGAGATCTAACTCTGAGTAACCACAGTTTTGTTACTGCACTGAGAAAAATGAAAATATTTTTTCTTCAGTCACACGTTGTGCCGCTGCCGATGCGTCAAGATGTATATTTTTTATTTATTTGTCTTTATTTTATTTTTATTTTATTTTATTTTCAATTTGCTTTCCAAAATCAAATCTGCGCCTATAGAGCCTATAGAGCCTAACTTCAATACGGCCATAACTCACCGGCCCTATTATAGTTGTTGTATAGTAAAGTTACATACACTTGTGTAATAAAACTGGTTTCCTGGACGCTTTGAGATAGTTTTAAATCTTAAAATATAACGGAAATTTAAATTTAATAAAATTATAGATGGAACAGTGTGAAATATAATGATTGTGGGTTCGATTCCCATTAGGGGGAATGATTATGTTTAAATTATTGTCATTTCTTCGCTCTGGTAGACCTCGGGCTTTCTATATGCTATGTTTTGAAAATTATGCGGCGCGTAGGGGCCGGAGTGTTTTAATACTAGGGTCCCTCTACCTATCCTGTGAAATGCGTGATACAGTGTGAAATTATTTTTTTATAGTTTATTTTCAATGGAGGTTTCTGTGGGCTACTTATAAGGCTTTATAGTTAACATACCGCTGGAATTCAAGATGTAGAGCTGTTGGTATGACTTAATTTGTAGTTGAGGCCAGTCGTGGCGCAGGGGCACAGAGTGTGACTATAAAATCGACTGGTTGTGGATCCGATCCCCACTCGAGGAGATAAAATTACATTTATATTTTCATTTCTTCGCTCTGGTGTCGAGGCAAATTGCGGCGTTGAGTACCGCCACTCAACACGCAATTCCTCCAGAACTCGGCGGAAAGAGGACCACGGTGTGTCTTAACACTAGGTTCTCTCTACCTACCCTGCTGTGAGCGGGATACAGAGTGAAGCTGATTTATTTTTTTTATTTACTAGTTTTGTTTCGAGAAACATTCAATTAGCTTATTATTAATTATTATTATAGAGTGAAATCCAAAGTACACTCCACATATGTTGTACACATTGTTTACATATGAGTCTATTGAATATTAAAACAGTAAAAAATTAAAGAAAACGTAGACTTATAATACATATATTATTTTATTAGTTTACGAAATATAATAGTGACGTTTTACCTGAAATTAAACCTTGAATTAAACATACCTTAATAACTTAACTTCTCGCTTTATCCCTAGCGGGACAGTCAGAGAGAACAGAGCGCTAAACGTTACGGTCACTACATACCTCTTTCCCCTCGTCCACTGTCATGAACCTCTCCATACATGCCTTCCGGCGGACCCTCTTGCTTGTGACTTTCCTCCAGTATCTTTGATACTGTGTTTTCGAAGGTCAACCGAGTTCTCCCTCTTCCTCTCTTACCGCTCACTTTTCCATCATAAATCTTTTTGCCGTTCTTTCATCACTTATTCGTATGACGTGCTCAAACCAGCTGAGCACGTTCTGCTTCATTTTCACCGTGACATCCTCGCTAGTACCTGCCATCTTGTGTATCTCTTCATTGCGGATTCGATAGCGATAGCAGAGCTAAGCTGACTCCGCATATTCTACGAAGAGATCTCATCTCCACGGCATTCATCTTACTTTCATTCTTTTTCTGTAATACCCACCCAACAAAGCGGCAAATGCTGAGATTTTATCAAATACTTTACTAGTATATCAGCATCCAAACCAGCGGTATTACAAGCCTTGGTTTTGCTAACGTTAAGAATATTAATTTGGTTAATGAGAATATTTGAATAATTTTCTTGATTGTTAGAGTCTGCAAAACTGCTAACACTGTGTTGGCTGGCCGTACAAGTTGGCTAGAAAATTTTGCTTACCTCTAACCATATATTCGAAAGAGTCTGTGTTCGATTCCTTGCCAGATTGAGTAGTTTGAAGGTGGATTTACGAGAACATGATGTTCGACTGACCTACTACTACATACTTTATGATGTAACTTTCTCATGTCCGTAGTGTCCGTCAGTGGCGGTGAACAACCTGTTCTTGGGTCTACAAGATTTTTTTTTAAATTTATTGTGAATGTGTATCTAAATCACACGCCTGAGATTACAGATCTTAAACTCCTTCTGTTACTGTTAGAACTTCCCACTCCCTGAAATTCATTTCGGTCAGTTCTAGAACCTCATTAGGTTTGTGATATTCTATGTAACCGGTCTGTGTAACACAACAACAATACAAGAAAGATTTAAAATGTTTGTCTAATGAATCACATAGTAGGTATTATAAATCGACATTTGCCATAGCCTTGACGTTGATGCAAGCTACAACCAGCTACTTGATAACGATTCCTAAAATCCCATTTACTGTCTACAATTACAAGATAATGTGACGCTAGTAAGCAACAGACTTGCTTCCGCAATTGCAATATTTTAGTTCTTCTTTAGAATGAACCAGTTAGGGTGACAGCCATAGAAGCAATGGATTGCTAAAAATTATAGCTATCTATAGCTTGATAGTAAAATAACTTCCAATTAGGCTTGTTACTGTAAGTTTGTCTGCATATATCCTTTATTGCTATTCTTTCATTTCTCTATTCTTTCTTTCTAGTCTTTCATTTTCATTCATGTTAGCAGGGTTTTAAGTTTTAAGATCAACGTAATCGGTAAATATTATCTTTTTTTAATATTTCCATTCAGTAGACAAAGTGCGACGTGGAGTTCCACCACTCAACATGCAATGTTTCCAAAATTTGGTGGAATTGGAGAACAGACTTGAGACAGATTGTCTTAACAGTAGTCTATCTTACCATGCGGGTAAAAGCGTGAAGCTGCTATCTTTTTCACAGAAATCACAACTAGAAACTCTTGAACTCCCTAAAGCAAAAGATTTTCGATTCGTTGAATTAACCGAAATCATACGGCAATCCCGTTACCTGACTTGATATCTAGTTTTAATGAAATGTAGAATGGTACAAAGCTGAAACCGAAGAGACAGTTCACCATAAATAACAACGATACTTTGTATGTAATGCGTGATGCGTCGTTACTCGTTGTATATTAGTGTCTGAGAAAACATTTGTAAGCCTCGACGAATAAATTGATCGTAAGAACGAAACTAAATCAAATAAGCGATTGCAAAACCAAAAGCTTAAATTTTTGCAATCTGTTGGTTTTTTCAGTTGCATTACAAAAATTATTATAGAGAGAGATGTGAAAAGGGTGCTGTCTTGCCTGCTAGTACACCATAATGCCTCAATATGTTGACCACTTGAGCTATTTTCCTTAAGCAGGTTACAATAGAGTAGACAGTGCCATGTAGAAATCCGTCGGGTCACGCCACACTTGAATATGCGGCCAGTTGGAAAGAAATAATAAAACATTAGGACATTTAGAACTCCCGTGAGGCGGAGGCTTTGGGCATGGGCTCCAAGTTAGAATGAAAGTATAGTAAAGACCAAAGTGGTAAACTATTAGCAGGGCTTCATTTTAAACAGCATGCTGAATTTTGGCGATTATTATAAAAATTTGGGGTGGTGTCCCAATTCTCTATCAGTTATAACTGTGTAAACTGCCAAAAAGCCGTTATTGGTATTAGCCAGATTTTTCTTTTTGTGTGTGTCGTTTAGTTTCGCTATACACTTGTGCATCTGCGCCACGACTGGCCTCACTTTATTTATTATAAAAAAAAAGTATTAAACTATTTTCTGCAAGCCAAAGATCATACTAGAATACAGCCAGCAAAAAACTCGCTACTTATATTATACAATATGTAGTATATACAATATACTACAGACTATATAATACTCAACACGACATGCCTCTGACGTCATGCAACCGGTTGAATGTTTTTGTGTTGCGCACATTCCTATCACTTTTATTGTATTTTAAGCGTTATTTTCTATATAATAATGTGGAATTTACTTCAGAAAAGAAATAAATATCAACAGCTTTAAGCGCTTAAATCTTTAAAAGGTACCGTTTCTAAAAAAAAAATTAATAATCTTTTTTTTGCTTCACGCTGTATCCTGCAGGCAGACAGGACCTGGGAACCTAGTGTTAAAACACTCCGTTCCTGTTGATCAGGGCACAAGCGTCTGATTGTAAACGCAAAGGTTCGTTAACCACTCGGGGAAATGAAATATTTTTTTTTTCACTTTCTCTTTCTGGTAACTAGGCAAATTCTACACACAATGCCTCCAGAATTCTACGGAAAGTGGGGAACGGAAGCATCGTAATGAGTACGGAGTGTCTTGACACTGGCTTCCCAAGTTCTCTCTGCCTGCCCTGCTATATGTGGGATACAGTGTTAACCTAAAAAAATAAAATTGCAGTGCACTTTAAATAAAATTCATGCTTAAATTAAAATTTAAAAAAGGGTAAAATTAATATTGTTTAATTAAATAAAAAAATTAATAACAAAATGATATTGAATATTTATTTATCGTTCCAATTTATAATTATTTTTTTAACACATAATAAAATTTTGACTAATCGCTGTCTGTACCTGGAAGATATATCAGAAAATTAATTATTGGGTGCATTTATAAATGTATATAATTATAAATAGAATCTAAAGCTATGATTTTTTTATTTTTGTTCAGTTTGTGCGTTTGTGCACGCTAATCTCACAAACGACTTAACTGATTGCAGTTTTCACGGTTGTATACCTACTTGTACACACTGTGGTAAACTGCCCTTAATATTTAATGTTTGCTTTATTTAAATCGGTTCATATATAAAAAAGTGATATCAATATAAAATATTTTGTTCGACTATATTGTTATTTAATATTGTTAGTTCGGAGCCGTTGTCTTAACACCACTTTCCCTGTGCCTGCTATATGCGGGATACAACGTAAAAAATAACAATAAAATACTCTTAAAATACGTAAACGAGAGAAAGCCTGACTGTGAGCGTGACGGTCGTGACTTCGATTTTCAGTCGAGGCAATGAATTATTTAATATTTTAATTTCCTCGCTGGTAACAAGTTCAAAGCATGGCGCGCCGTTGAGTTTAGCCACTAGCAAGCAAAATTTAAAAAAAGGCAATGCATAAGGTATGGAGTGCCTTAACACTACGTTCTCTCTGCCTAAAAAATATGTATTTGTTGGTGTACTTATTTAGTAAATACTTAATTATTATTAATATACGCGTTAAAACACCTGTATAATCAAATTAAATATTCATCAGACGTATATTGAACCGACGACCTGATTTTAATTAATATCAGCTGTAACGAAACTAAATGAAATATAACTCTCAAAAACTTCAAAAAAACATTAACTTTATAGAAATTTCGTCGATCAAAATACTTCAAATTGAAATAACAATCTTGATAACGCTGTCGTGAGGCAGTGTGTTGTGTCCCAAAAGCGTGCAACTGTTGCGGGTTTGATTCCCACTCGGTGAAATTTAAATCGGTTACGTCGTTATTGAGGTTAATGTACGCAAACGCACAAACGAACAGACAAAATTTTACATAAATTAATATTAGTGATTTAAAAAACTAAAAACAATAAGACGAATGTAATGAGCACAAACTTCATATGTTGACTAGGAGGCAGTCCAAGGTCCAATTAGCAGTCTTCCAGTTCCATCATCAGACCAGCTCGATGGTACCGAAATGTTGTATTGTCTCTTAATCAAATTTCATTGATGATACGACAAGTATCATCAATGAAAGTGCTTGTAATTTAGATTCTTATAGATTTTATTACATAAATATTTACTTAGTTATATCTCAACCTTATATAAACATGTTAAATTATTAAAATCGTTGTTTTGGATTACATCAATAAATAGCGATCAGTTACATTTTTATTACATTTATAGATATAATATTTGAGGCCAGTCGTGGCGCAGTGGCATAAAGTGTGACTGTAAAACCAACTGATTGTGGGTTCAATCTCAAGTTACTTAAATTTATATTTACATTTCTTCGCTCTGGTCGAGGACAAGCGCGGCGTTGAGTTCTGCCACTCAACACGCAATGCCTCCAAAATTCGGCAGAAACTGGGAAACGGAGTGTCTTAACACTATGTTCCCTCTGCTTACCTTGCAGTGTGCGGGATACAGCGTGAAGCTGATTTATTTTATTTATTTTATTTATAGATATATATACATTGTAAGATTCGTTAAAACTTTTAAAGCGATGCAGCGCTGTATTTACTCAATGCGGAGGTGTGTTGACTGAAGAGGCTTGGCTTTTACGTCATTATTTATAAATAGCTTATTATTACATCATTTCGCAGTGGAACAGGGTGTGAACGTAATCTCGATGGTTGTGCGTTCGATACGCACTCTAGAGAATAATTGTTTAAATTATTTTCGTTTCCTCATGTACTTTATATGCACATTAAAACAGTGCATTGGATTTGGGTGTGTAATGCATAAAGTTATTATACATAATATGCAATAGGAGCCAGCCTAACATAATATGTCTATCGAAAAATGAGAGAAAACAAATAAGGCTACCTATCCGTATTTTTTTATTGATAATGGAGATTATTTTTTAAAATAAACCCCTTCTTGTCATGCTAATTACGTAACGATATAATAGAAAGAATAATAATATATAATTTGACCTTAAATGACTTTTGTTTTAAAATATAAGATTATTATATTATTTGACGTATTGGTTAGTGTCAATTCTTATAATGTATGGGAGCACTCACAGAGTACAATCTAATAAAAAGTAAAAAGTGGAAACATGGATCAACGCCATCTATTTGAATCACATAGTCATATAACAATAATAATTTATGTTACTATATTTACAATTTTAAAATAACACTTTTTATAAGCTATACAATAAATTATTTTTGGTTTATATAATTAGTATATTTATCATTATATATTAAATATACATATAAAGTTATTAAATAAATTAAATATTATTGCACGTATTCAGTTTGTAGCGACATCTATTGACGTAAAATATATAAATATAAAATATTCAATTCCCAAGCGACCTCTGAACTCTAGTTTCCGGATTCAGGCAAATTTAATGCTACAAAATAAAAAAAATGTTTATAATGGTCTAGTCCCCATACTCCATATAGTTCTTAATTTAATAATATTATACGTCAAAAGTTTTCAGTTTCGTTGTACTTAGATTGTAGAGCCTGGGAGCACTATTGGCAAAACGATTATTTTTATTAAAAAAACAGTTTTTTTTTAATTATGCATTTTTTTTTAAATATGCAGAAGAATATTTTGGGAAGAACTTTACTGCGTTTTATTTGACACACCTGTTATGAGATTCCTTGGACATTCTCGAGATATACAATAAATAAAAAAACTTTTTTTTCTGTACCTTAAAATTAAATACCTCTGAGGCCAGACAAGTTAAGGGCTCGGTTACCACTCAAGGAAATCAAATATTTAATATTTTAATATTCTTTGCTCTGGTGTCGAGGCAAAGCGCGGCGTTGAATTTCGCCACTCAGAAAATGGGGAACAAAGTGTCTTAATCACTAGGTTCTTTCTGTCTATCCTGCTGTGTGCGTGATACAGCGTGACGCTAAAAAAACTGAATACCTTAAATATACTTTTTTGATAATCGCCAAAAAGGTTATAATAATACTATAATCAATGTTAAAATAAATACCTCCTATGAAATTAATTGTCATCAAATTATTTATCTATAGTGCCAAAAAATATTAATTAAAATGAATTTACTAAATATTTTTTATGTTTATTTTTATTGATTGTTTTTCGAATTGTATTTTTGGCATCGTATGAAAATACTAGAGGGCGCGCGCGGCTTCGCCCGCTTATTAGGAGTGAATTCTACAAAAAAACCAGGAAACACGTGTTCAATAAAATATTTTTAACAGCCTGAATTTAAATTTTTATAAAAATCGGTGGCAATTTAAAGATTTTTCCATATAAACTTTCAACCCCTTATTTGAACCCTTAGGGGGTGAATTCTTANAAATTAAAATTTGAGCGTTTTGGAGAACTGCCAATTACTTTTTGTCAATCGATTGTAAAAATAATAATTTTGAAAGCACGTGTACGCGACTAAATATCGATTATGATTTTTTATTTAATGCATCATCGATGTTAAAACATCGATTTCATCTGCTAAAATCAATGTATGTTACTGCGTACTTATAAATTGTATACTAAATGTCATTTAAATTCAATAATCAATGCCGTTGGTAAATATATTTAAATTGTAGACCTCTGGAATTTGTGAGAATAAATCCACTCACTCCTGCGCTAAATTAGCTTTCCAGTGTGGGACTTACGAGTATTTTACTAATTCTGCCCAGGACTTTTTGTCCTTTACATCTACTCATCCGGACGAGTCATGGAGTAGATAAACTCTGGGACATAAAGATCAAAGTCACTGGAAGGCCAGTACTATGCTTCTATCCAAGTTCTATTCCAAGGTGACCTTTGTTTATTCCCAAAAACTTCTTGAACGGAGAATTATGCCAACAATTTGTCGGTTGCGCTTTGAACACACATGTAGGTCAGAGACCCTGATCTTGGCCAAATGGTTCCACCATTCTATATGCCTTGACGACAGTTTCCAAATTCTTTTCACTTGTTCTATATTGATCCGTCCCATATACGATTACCTTCTCTATAAAGTTCCCTATCCCCTTAATGTTCAGTATTTGTTAATGTTTGTGTTTAGTCCAATATGTATTTTTCGTGAAAATATATTAGGTTTAACAAATAAAATTATAAACTAATATGTTTGTAGAATATTATGTATTATTAATCCTGTATATTTATATTTTGTATTTTTTTTTTGTTTTTTTATAGGTGAAGGCAGTATTTTAACTAAAATTGTCATAGTTAAAGAACTGATCTTAAATTGTAGACAATATTTGTAAATATTTGGGTATTTTATTGTTTATAATAAAAAAATAACAAAAAATATTTTAACATATGTCAAACGTGCTTGAACTGTGATTGTTTATTATTTTCGATGGAGAAATTTGAAGATTTACTACATTTTTTTCATGTAACATAAAAATTAATATTTATATATAGTAAATTGTAAAAGAAAAGTAATTTAACACCGAGATCATTTATCAAGTACATAATATCAATAATATTAAAAGAAAAAAGGAATTTTCTAGGTCAGAAATCTTATAGCAGTAGGTACATATATAAAAACATAACTTGTGGATAGTACTTTTAACATATGAACATTGTCTAATATCAAACTAAAGATATATATATAGTTATACATATTATATATAAAATATACGTAATATGTATAGTATATACCGAAATATAACCAAATATAATATGAAGTTTCTTTTAATAATTATTAATAATTATTTAATAAATTTTCTCCGGATTATCAAAAAATCAAAATATGATGAGAATGTAAAGCAAAGAACTACTTACCACACATAATTTAGAAATAAAAAAATCTTGGCCGTTAACCAAGATGTTTTCTTTGTTGTTGTGGACTTGGAGAGGGCATTTTACAGAGTGACAATGAAATTATGTGAGATAATACACTGTTACAATATGAGCGAGTCCTTGCTACAGGCTTTAAAGTCCCTTTACAGAGATCACTCAGCCCGCTTGCGAATAGGAGCTGGTAGGTCGCCTTGGTTGGACATCCAATTGGGTGTTAAATAAGGATGCGCTATGTCAGCTTGGTTGTTCAATTTTATTTTATTGGTATTAGGATAGCTGTCTCCAATGAGTGAATCAAAGTAACATAAGAGTGCTGTACGCAGAGGACGCAGTGCTCAGTGAATCATCAGAATGCGAGTTGCAGGCATTAGTCACCACTCTGAAAGAAGGGTGTGAGAATAATGGTCTACGCCTGAGACAAAATTTACGTACTTAATTTACACTTTTCAAAAAAAGATTAATAAAATTTTGACTGTATAGTTAAGTACTCACGCTTGCTTATTTGTGGTTTTGGCTTTTCTGAGTGGGCTAATACACAAGCGTCGAGTCCACACTCAAACTCTATGGCATTTATCGACAGCATTCACAAATATCCATATTTTGTTATATAAAAACAAAAAATATTTTATTTTCAAGAGGAATAAACAGTAAAGTTAAAAAATAGCAAATAATAAAGCAAAAATAATTCAAAACCCATTAAGTACCTACAAATTAAACACATACAGTCCAAAAACAATTTGACTCGAATATATAAATTCGATTCAATATTCGAATTATTTTGAGATCATTACATCACTAGTGATTTTATTTACAACATCAATTGGGACGTTGTTGTGGTTAACACACGTGTTAGTGAGGGTTTTTTAAATAAAAGATCTGTATTATTAAGGTTGTTGTGAGTGTTTGTGGTGTTTTTGTTATTAGATCAGTTATATTATAAAGTAAGTTAGGTTAGTTAGTTTTAAAATGGACGCTGAGCATCCGCCCGATCCCCCTGACCCTGGAGGTGGTATAAGGGATTCCCAAGAGACTTCACGAAAAAGACAAGGTGGTGATTCATCTTCTAATAATTATGAAATTATTAATAAAACAATAATTAACCCTGCTACTGCGACTCTATCAATACAAAATTTATATGTCCACCCTTCCTTCTCTGAAAGTCCTAAGTTCTACCTTGATACGGACAAAGACCCTTTCATTGTATATGTGTCTTGGGAAACTCCAGACCCTGCAGCTGTGACCTCCATTAAACACATTAATAAAATAAATAATGTCACCAGTGATGGAGTGAAAAACATTGGTCGCAACAAAATTAATATAGAATTCTCAACAGTTACTGTAGCAAATTTGTTTCTGTCCAATCTCATTCTCAGTCTATGTAAGTATGTTGCTGTTATCCTAACTTTCAATATTACTAGAATGGGTATTGTACAAAATGTCCCAGTAGACTTTTCACTACATGAATTTGTAAGTCACTTGGTTGTAGTTACATTCTGTGGTCAAATGTTGCCTAAAAGGTTATTTTTGTACAACTTATTCCTCCTAGTTGAACCATACAAATATCCCACCATCCAATGTCTAAAACTAAACTGTTGTTGCTTGGGTCATGTAAAATCACTTGTACAGTGCAGGTTGAAGCCAAGGTGCTACAAATGTTCTGAGTCTCCTAATGGTGATGCACTAGCAGGAAAAATTCTATATGGTTTATACTGTGAGAGTAATATGAGTATGAGTATTTTGCAAAAGATAAAAACTGTCCTGAGTTTACAAGGCAACAGTCCAACATTATTACAATATCTCAAGAGTGTCTCTCATATAGGGTCATTTTGCCCGTTCGCATCCATTTGGCGCAGTTGGCAAGTTTGAAGGAGAAAATAAAAATGTTGCAGCACTAGTTTCAATGTAAAATTTATGTAATGTGTACTATATAGTCTATTTTAAGATTATCTTTCAGTTTTGTTCGAATCATCTTGTGTTTTTTTTAAATAGACAAACCTCAGATTTAGGCTTTTTACCTACTTTGAGTCCACAAAATCCAAATTGGGGCAGACGCCCCATGGACCATTTGGTGTCCACTAGCTTGGAGAAGGAATGTAGGGGTGATATTTTTAAGGAAATGTAAAGAAAGATTGGATTTTAACAATTTCTTTATTTAAGAATAAAATTATTTAAAAATCAACATTATTATCATTAAATGCACTTCAAGTAAAATAAAAATACTTATTTATTCTTCTCAACATTGATAGAACTTAAAATTAAAAATCCAAAAAATAAGGAACATTGGGAATTCTTAAGTAGGTAAATAATAATTCAACCTTTAAAAATCAACAATAATCAGTTATGTTAATTTTACTGTAATATCACAAGGAATATTATAATATCACTAAAGATCAACCTTGATAAGTAATAAGTTTTATAATATTATACCAAGGAAACAATATAATTTTACTTAACCCTTTACCAGGCCTCGTACAAATACTGCAGTAATAGTGATCTTTTTGTAGATTTATATGAGTAGTAACCTGTAGTATGCGATTTTATCGATTATATTTAGAAATTTAGCTGAAAATTGAAAAAAACGCATGTGGGAANACCCTGCTTTGTGCGGGATACACCGTGAAGCTGATAAAAAAAAGAAACAATATAATAATTTTGTTTAATCCTACTACTAAAAGAAATGGTGAATCATAATATTATGATTATGAGATTAAGTATGATTAATATAGCTTTAAAATTTTAATTAATGATACAAAATAATTAATGATCAAGTCACATTCAAAAGATTTATTTTAATTAATTGTTTCATTAATTAAAATTTAAATTTTAATTAATGATACAATTTTAATTAATGATACAAAATAATTAATGATCAAGTCACATTCAAAAGATTTATCTTTGGTTTCTAAATAGCTTAATCCTACAAATACATTTCACACGACATCTCATCTCATTCGCGTACATTTCAGATGAAACCATCTAATACACTAGTGACAGCTAATGTTTTTCTCATCGTCGTCTTCTACATCTGAAATTAGTACATCGTCACATTCAGCACATTTCGTTCACTCCACGGCTGGTAAATTTTATTTTTCAGATTCCGCATCACTGTTTTCTGCATGACTTTAACAGGATGTAACTTCTTTTTTCGTTTCGGAGCAGTTTTACCAACCGTGACTGTTTTAAAGTTATTTTCGCTTCTTTTTTCTCTATTCTATATTTGATGAAATATTTACTTAAATTTATATTTCCATTTTCTTCGCTCTGGTGTCGAGGTTAAGCGTGGCGTTGAGTTCTGCCCCTCGACACGCAATGCCTCCAGAATTCGGCAGAAAGTGGGGAACGGAGTGTCTTAACACTAGGTTCCCTCTGCCTACCCTGCTGTGTGCGGGATACAGCGTGAAGCTGATTTTTTTGATTTTTACATTTTTTGATTTTGACTCCATGCGGCAGAAGATATGGCTGCTGGAATTCTTTGATTATATTTTCTTGTTTCGTTAGAAATCACAGGCAGCATCAGGTGGTTTTTAAATGGATCGGAGGTTTGTTTTTTGTTAAATCTCCAACAACTGCTGAAGCTGGTTGTAGTCGAGGAGACTTTTCTGTAGGTAAAAAGGATGGTAGCGATACAACTCATGCTGTATGAATTTACGAAGTCAGCCGAAGTCAAAGCCGACGTCGAGGTAACTGCCAAAAAAATGTGACGTCGAAAGAGATGAGTTAGGGAACGAATCGTTTCTGTTGATATCAAGAGTTGTAGAATTACCTGGATATACTGTGATTTCATCGTAGTCAAACATCTTCTAATGGTAGAATTAGAACGTCATCTAAGGACATGATAAAGCCGACGTCGAGGTAACTGCCAGAAAAATGTGACGTCGAAAGAGATGAGTCAGGGAACGAATCGTTTCTGTTGATATCAAGAGTTGTAGAATTACCTGGATATACTGTGATTTCATCGTAGTCAATGTTAGAAGATGCTATATTTAATATGTTATTTTATTGCTGGTGCTTATTTTTGGTAGTTGTGTAGAATATGGCACTTGCAATTTGCTTTATATATTTTCGAGTTTAAAGTTTTAAGCTTTTGGTAAACAGAAACATTTGTACCATAATTTACAGTAGCATTATCGGCAGAAAATGCTGAGATTTGACTTACTTCAAGGCCATTTCTTGATAAAATTTGTACTATTTGATGTTTTATTGCTTCGCTGTTTTCTTGGTGATCTTCGTAAAAATCCAACAAACTAGTTTGAATACCATTCTCAAATGAAAAATATTTAATCAATAATGGATACATTTTCATTGCGGATGAACAGGTACACAGAATGGCAGGTACTAGCGAGGATGTCACAGTGAGAATGAAGAAGAACGTGCTCAGCTGGTTTGGGCACGTCGAACGAATGAGTGATGAAAGAATGGCAAAAAAGATTTATGATGGAAAAGTGAGCGGTAAGAGAGGTAGGGGGAGACCTCGGTTGACCTTCGAAAACACAGTATCAAAGATACTGGAGGAAGGTCACGTAAAAAGCATGAGGACCCCCCGAAGGGCATGTATGAAGAGGTTGATGACAGTGGACGAGGCGAAAGAGGCGCTCCGTTCTCTCTGACTACCCCGCAAGGGATAAAGCGTGAAGCTAAGTTAAGTTAAGGATACATTTTCAAATTACCTTTATTTGTCGAATCACTCGTTACAGAAAAATATTGACTTGTTTTTAAATTACTAAGTAGGTATTCTTGACTAGCCGGCCCTAAACCATTTTCGCCAATACTGCTTGCTTTTGTTCTTCCGCATCATACTTTTTTCGCATGTCTTAATATTTCTCTAAATTCAATTTCTGCATCTGAGCAAATTATCATCAGCTTATAGCGGTTTTTGTGATTTACGCTATTTTATAATATTTTATATTTTTAATTATGGAATGAAATTAAAGTTCCAGAATATTGTGGAAAAATAGTCCAAATTTATTTAACCCTTCATTGCATAATTTAATACTTCTTTGTAAAAAAAAACATACACATGTTATTAGACCTCTAGGTAATGGGAAAAATAATTAAAAAAATCTTTGATTTATAGAAGTATTTTTTTTATTAAAAATGGTTTGATGTAAACTTCCATCATTATGCAGAATGAACATAAGAGCTTAGTACAACATTGAAATAATAAATTAAGTCACTAGTACCTTTCATTTATACCTTCAATTTTGGTGAAAATGAACAAAACAGTTATTGTTTTTGTTCAGGCATAAGTTAACCTTACATTTGATACAGCTTATTGTTGAATAGCCTTTACAATGTGGGTATTTGCATCGCAGAGAAATGCCAACTTGTGGCCAATGGTCACTGCCATCCATTCTTAGGTCTTTTGGTGGAGGAACAACTGCAGGTCCTCTCTTCTTTTTTGCCTGGATTTCATTTTCCACAAAGCTGGAACTAGGACGTCCTCTTCTGACCTCTGTGTTGGATCCTATTGAGCACAAAACTTGAGCTAATTCATTACGAAATTGTCCCATGGAAAGCATATTCTTTTT
>JAAIXJ010000130.1:0-82923 GCA_013403705.1 Heliconius hermathena
AGATTACGATACCATAGTTTTAACGTTATTTCAAGCCCTGGTTTTAACTACTCTATAAAAGCCTAATACAATTAAATTATTTTTTTCCCAAAAATGAAAAATTGATTCTTACAAACAAAATAAATAATAAAATTATTATTGTAATATAAAACGCCATTTCTCAAGAAAGACGCACGTACACATAAACCTATCAAAAGGAAACCGCCGCATACGCCTCATTCCATAATCGACTCGTAAGTATTGGCGGCAAAGTTCGAAGTTTATTAACCTTTAGTAGTATGTGTTTACGTTATTGGTATCTTATGCGTAACTGCGTCACACGAAACAGGTGTGGATAAACATCGTGAAATGAAAAAAAGTCTAAACTGTTGAGGTATCTTTTTTTGGTAGGGGTTTAAAATATTTTACCCTATATGCTGTTCCCGAAAAAAGGAGCGCTGACAATTCCACCTGTATAATAATTCTTTTTTTCTTTGAACAAAAAATAATAAAATAGTAGAAAGTAGTAATCATTTGTGACATAGATGAGAAATGTGACAAGAGTTATTAAAGTCACATGAACAAAGTTGTAGTTATAGGTGAGATTTTTATAATAAGATGTTTTTGATTGTTTATATTAATTGTTTATATTACTTTTAAATATAATATAGGATAATAAGTCACAGATAAAAAAGTTGGTTATAGTATAATTTAATAGAAAATATACATTATTTCCATCATTTTTACAATTTTTGCAACAAATCACATTCTATTCTACATCAAATTTGTTGCTTTATGAATACATAATAAGTATTAAATTATATATGTTCAAACATAAATATTTCTTTATATTTGTTTATGAAATTCCTATGATTTTAAAATTTCATATATCTTAACTTAAGCACAAGTCAACATAAGTGTCAATGGCACTTCTAGGCATTGTTATAATGTTAGCTAGAATATTTTACTACATGATTTAATTTCATCATCTCCTCCAAATATGCTTAAGCTGATTTTAAGATACCCTTTTTTTCTAAGTCTTTTTCAATAGCAGTTCCTTCATATCTTATTTTATCTTTTAATGCTTCTTGTAATAATTCTGCATCAAATTTCTGTCTTGACCATTCATATCTACAGTATGACCAATACAGTAAAGTTGTTATTGCAAATGATCCAACACCAATATGTTGAGAAACAAGAGGCTTTGACGTCTTTAAAAATGATGCTAAACCCACTCCAATTCCAGATGCTATGCCATACATAAAACTTTCACGAAAGCAAGGTATCTTTGAAACATCTCTTCCAAATATAACTAAGCCCTAAAAAAATAAATAAAAAGGGTAGTATAAAAAACTAATCAATCCAATGTGCACAATAAAATTACAGACATTAAGAAAAATACTCTAACAAAATAAAAACATAAACATAACCTCATATTGATACATTACATAAAACGTTTCATATACAAATATCATGTAAAAGAGTACTCATATCTTAAAAAGTGAATATAGAGCGAAGAACGTTCTCACTTCCTTCTCTTCTTCAGGGTCTTCTTCTAGCATGCTTTTTACCACCGTATCCATTGTAAATTATTGATATAATTTATATATGATGATATAAATCTAAAACCAAAAAGGATTTGTGTATCTGAATATGTATGTTGATATTTATCTGTAAGTTCCTGTTATATTTTTATAACATATTAATTAAATTTTCTATTCACTAAAAATATCTGTAATCTAGACGTCAATTGATACTTATTACTTATCATTGTCACTCTATCAGTATTTAGTAGGGATGCCCGATGATCATCGATTTTCAATGAACATCGATGTTAGCAGTAAAAACATCGATGTTTTAACATCGATGTTGCATTAAATAGAACATCCTAACATCGATGTGAACAGGGACACAATCAATATTTAATCGCGTACACGTGCTTTCAAAATTATTATTTTTATAATCGATTGACATATAATATGTTTTTAAGCCTTAATGTTTTAATGTTTCATAATTTTATAATTTTTGTTTTAATTAAAATGTCGTGTTATATTGTAGTTGTTAGGATTCCGTACCTTTTAGGAAAAAAGAAACCCTTATAAGATCACTTTGTTGTTTTGAACTCTCGGAAATATTGAATTAAAATTTAAACCATATACACAGATCTACGGCCTCATGATTTCCTGAAAAATGTATTTCTACATTGCCAAACGATAATTCTTAGTAATTATCTTTGGGCAGCGGAAATTTGTAAAAATCTCCCTACAGAGGTACTAACAACATAATAAGTTGTAACAAGCGTATAAAAATTTCGACGTAGCTTGATGAGAACGTATGGCTTAGTGGTCAGAGCGCCTGGTCGGTTTCCAGAAGGCGCGGGTTTGAGTCCCGCTACGTTCAAATTTTTATACGTTTTCTAAATAAGTATATTTCTACATTTACTTAAAAAGAGATATGGCCGCTTATATCACAAAAAACGCGTATTTTAACTTTATAGGAATCAAAATTTATAAGATACTTTCGTTTAACCTAGAATTATGGAATCCAAAAAATCTGAAAACTATATATTTGAAGGTAAATCCTGAAAAATAATAACCTTAAAAGGGGTCATGATTTAGTATAAAAGCCGATAGTTTAAGTGAGGTAACAGATGACAGGGGTCTAGCTAAGCTAATAGATGGGCTAGCCCTACTCGTGCTTGTCCAGTTTTTTTATTTATTGATACGATACGTGAAAAAAATATCGATGTTGGTTGACATCAATGTTGGCTCGCATCGATGATTTTCTTTCGGTTTTTATCGAACATCGATGTTTTTCTAACATCGGGCATCTCTAGTATTTAGTGTTGCAATACTACTAAATCTAAATTGACATCGCTAACTTATTCCCAAATTATTGTGAAAATTCAGACTATTTCAGACAGACTGGATATTGTTAAGTGTGATTTTTTTTATATAGCAGCATGTTTTGAATTTTTCCTAATTCCAAAGATCACATTGAACATCTATTACAATAAAAAAATAATCATCTCAGCATCAGCAAATCAGTGTTTGGTTGTACACCGGTGGAAGCACTCTTTAATATTAAATTATTTTTTAGAAAACTAATATCATTTTGAACACCTAATTTATTAATAAGCAAGTACCGGTAAGCTTGGGTGAAGAGAAGTCACGGCGTAAATAGACGTAAAATTTGAAAAGGTGTCTACATCGTAATATCCAATGATTTTCGTAAGTAAATCTAATATCTTATTCCATTTTATTTAAACAATAATATATATTGGAAGACCCTGATATTGTCCTAATGTTATCGAAGTTGTTGAACTACGTTAATTTGTGCACCAGAAAAGTTGTTTATTTTTTTATTACTAACGTTGTATATAGTACTAAAGTGCCGAATTTATTATACTATGATTAATCATGAACAAATTTAGCGCATCTAAAAGTACAATTACGATTTGTGTTTATGGATTTCAATATAAAAATGTAAAATTTTGTAATATTTGATGAATAAATACGCGAAAGGGGTGAAAAGCACACATTTTACGGGGTGAATAGACACGTTATATAATTTAATAGAATCATAAAGGTTTGTATAGAAACGAGAAGATTTAAAAAAGTATACAAACCGTTTTTTAGATTGAAGTCTATGTTTCATTTTTATAATACTATTGCAAATATTTTATGGTATTTTTATTCTCAACTTCAATTTTTTTTTAATTAATTTTAAGGATATCACTTTTAAGATATATCTAATATTTATGTGGTTTATTATTATTTTATAACACTGTTGCACAGAGTTTTGCTTTCGTCATTTATTTAAATAACTATTTAAACTTAACTTTTTAAATGAAGATAAACTATACGAGTATCGAACATGCCATGATTATACAAAGGTATATAATATATACGATATTAGTAACTATCTATAATAATTTTTATAAAGTAGAAGACTTTGTTCGGTTTAACGCATTAAACTCAAATACTTCTGGTACGAAATAAAAAAATCTTTTTATGTTGGGTGTTATCCATCGAGGAAGGCGATAACTTTTAATTATATCACGCTATAATCAATGAAAGTGAAGTAACAATATAAAATGTTACAAAAACTGAAAAACTTGAGAGCTTCCGTCGTTTTCTATGTTATATACTATCATAAGTGCACTGCAAACATTCATAAGCATACAAATACAACTAAAGCAACTATAATACACAAATTCTATTTAATAAATAAATAATCGCGTAATTCAAGCAGGTTATTATGGGTGAGTGGCTAGTTATAAATCTGATGCAAAAGTCATAATAGAAGCAATTAAATAATAAAATAAAATTAATAGAAGCGTATAAAAAATTATGAATATTAATAAAATTGGTACTCTAGATATTTAGTTTTATTATCCTATTTTATCCTTATTATTCAATAAATAAATAAATAAATAAATCAGCTTCACGCTGTATCCCGCACACAGCAGGGTAGGCAGAGGGAACCTAGTGTTAAGACACTCCGTTCCCCACTTTCTGCCGAATTCTGGAGGCATTGCGTGTTGAGTGGCAGAACTCAACGCCGCGCTTAACCTCGACACCAGAGCGAAGAAATGGAAATATAAATTTAAGTAAATATTTCATCTCCTCGAGTGGGGATCGAACCCACAACCAGTCGGTTTTGCTGTCACACCTCGCGCCGCTAAGCCACGACTGACCTCTATTCTATAAATGCTGTTGGAATAATAGTAACCCGATTTTTTTCCCCATATCTGGTGTCTATTAACCCCACATCCTCTCTGAATATAAATGTCTTATATTTTTGTATTTTATCAAGTATAAAAACGAAAATAAAAGTTTTTTTGTGGTAATTGTAAAACCAGAATTAACTTCCATTCTACTTCAATATAGTAGTTTATATTTAAAGTCTAAAAAAATGTAGCGTCTAAAAATCTAAAAACAGTTGCTTCGAGTGTAATTTAATCAATGAAATTTTATAGGCATGAAATCAATGAATAATCATTTTGTATCACTATAGAGTATGTGTTCTTTGGTCACTATCAATGTCAGCTTGACATTTTTGACATTTACTGATTTTCATAGTTTTCTTTCACCTAAAGACGAATATTCCATAAAATTATCTTTTTATATGTTCTTATTTTCTTGACTTAATAACATATTTTAATAAATATATCATATAAATATATAATTTCGTTAAATATTTCTATTGAGATAATAGAAATATTATTTTATAAGCGTATAACCACTAATTGAACGTGTTTGCTATCTATCTAAAGTTACACGATTTTCCATTTTTATTATCTTAAGTCTCTAAAAGTAATAACTGCTTTCATTCGCGGAAGGCCACCAGTGTAATTACTATGGACCAGTAACGCCAATAGCAATTTTTCTCTTTTTATGACAGGTAAGTCCTACATTGATTGTATTTATATGCTATTTAGTAAATGAGCTTTTTATTTGTTTTATATTTTATACAATATATAATAATATCCCTATATTATAAGTTTTTGCCTCAATTAAGATTAAGAATTTTTTGAAAATTAAGATTTTTTGGACTTACTGAAACATTTAGTTTTGATTAAATATAAAGCATTTAATTTCTTTTTATTATTCCCCCTTTTTTTAATATATAACAGGACAATTCTTCTGTCATAATTGATATCTTGGGATTCATATATTAAAAGTTATGCAAAATTATTATATGCCATATGAAGAATCTATAATACTCATAGCTGTTAAAAGTATAAAAGAAACCAAATGGAATTGTATAATTGAAAAAAAGTGAAAGCTTTAATATGATATATATTAAGTTAAAATTTCAAGTCTTTTTTTTTAGTTTCATTAACAGATTGCTATTTGTTATTTACCAACAAAATAAAAACACATAATTTAAAAAATTTAAATAAATATTTTATTTCATTGAGTGGGGATCAAACTCTCAACCAATCGCATTCATGCGGCAATGGCTGGCCAGTTTAAATTTTTTTTTTATTTAATAAGTATAATGTGTGGCCCCTATCTACATAAGCCATATCAACATACTATATAATGTTTGAGGAAGAACAGAATATATATTATATATATTGATATATTATATAAGTTATAAGAGATTGATAATAAACTTTATACATATAAATGTATTGTAATACTCCTTACAAAGAATTTTACACTGATACATTGTAATCTTATATAAAAGCTTAGAAGAAGCAGTGTCCTAGAGCCTGGCTGTTTTAATTGCATTGATGTCCTAATACGCACTATTTGCAGTGCATTTATAGAGACTTCTAACATGAAAGTTTTATTACCTTGAGTTACTGTATTGAAATTTCCATACTTAATTTGATTGTTTTAGAAAATAAAAACAGCCTAAGTTGACAACTTGCTTTATAGAAGCTATATCATATTGCTTACTTCATACTTGCTATATATGTAAATAATGTAACTGTGAACATTACTATCTAAGATGAATTCAGTAGCTTATGTTTTATACTCATTAAGGTTGCTTTTTCATGAGACAATACAATATGCTGTAAAGGGTCAATTATGATCTACTTACAGTAAATGCACTACATATCTAATGTATTTAATAGGATAGGAATAATGTTCTATTGCTAGTAATAACTTTTTATTTTGTTGTTATTTGTAAAACATGAATTTGGTTACTGTAGGTTATCATACATTGATATCTTCTCTTTGGAATATTTTTTATAGTAATATAACATTGTAATGTAATAACATTGTATTCCTCGATAGATAATCTTTTTTCAATTTGAAGCAGTAGCCCTTGAGATTAGCGGGATTTATAATATTAATATATTTTTTAGCATTGTTCACTGTCACTCGTGATTCGAACAGCTGGTACAGCATGCAATACGATAACCAGCCTGTCTCCGTATTTTGAAATCTCTAATACTGACGCGAAGACATGTCAGTCCTGTTAGGAAAGTTGCTCTGCTATATATGTAATATGTATATATATTTTAACAAGTCTAGGAAATCTAATAGCGTAATGTACTTAAAACCTAAAATGTATGTATAGTTATTTTAAGTAATATATTTACATTCTTTTTAATATTAATTTTAAAAAAATCTATGTGACTCAGTCATTCATAAGATTACTTTAGCCAGATACTAACTAATAATAATATGAAATACCAACATCAAACAACTCAAATTTATAAAATTGTAGTAGAGGATCTATCATTATGCTATATTCTTATTAGTCCCACAATCGTAGGTCTTTATTGATAAATCACTCTCAAGGCTGAGAGCGATTTCGAGATGCTGTTTTCATTTATAAATTATATATAATACCTATGAATGAAAACGGCATCTTAAGATCGATTTGAAACTTGAGAGCGATTTAGAAATACGAGCCATATTGTGCTTAGGTATTCATTCATAGATAATTATTGATTAAGAGATAGAGTGGGGCGCGTCTTCATGGATCGACGTGTCGTGATCGTGGACATCTTCTAGAGTATATTTTTTTTATATGCTGAAAAATGTTTAATGATGACATGTTTTTTGTAATATGTATAACATAAAAATAGTTATTATGGGATATTTGCTGGGAACATGTCCTTGAGAGATGGACATTTGAAATTGCGGACTTCTTGTACATCTTACAGCATGTTTTAACCGAAATATAAAATGCTTCCCTATGCAATGCTTTAAATACATAATACAAATTAGGTAGTTAGAAATATTTCTTAAAATTATTATTGTCTTGAATATTATTGTAAAGTAAAAAAGTTTTCTATAAATAGAAACCTTTTTATAATAATATATTGTATCCATACCTATATTATAAATTCGAAAGTAACTCTGTCTGTCTGTCTGTCTGTCTTTTACGCAATCAGGGCCAAACCGCTAATTCAATTGTGATGAAATACTCATATAGATATACTTGAGGGTCTTCGGATGAACATAGGTTACTTTTTTTTCTCAATATTTGTATTATTGTCGATATATACTAATATATTAAAATATTTTTTAGTTTGACAGGCAATTTATTCTGCCATCTTAATAACAACCGACCGTTGCTAAGCAACGGTTTGCAAGGTTTGTTAGTTGTTATAAGAAAACGTCACCAAAAATGAGCTTGCTTAACGCATACATGGCGTGCGCCGACTCAACCTTATGAGATACATAAAAACAATGTTTTACAAAAATATTGTCCTTTAAATAATGTTTAAAAAAGTCCGCGATACACATACCATATTTATCTCTGAAGCTTGAGCAAAGTAACACAGTAACAACAAGTAACCATTTTAATTAATTTACTTTATATTTATCGGGTTTTTGTTGTATGTATTTTCTATAATTTGATATTGATCCTTATGAAAATGAATATAATAGTCACTTTTAGCATTTCATCTAGATTGAAATTATAGTTTACTGTATAACATTCTAATAAATAATTAAGGAGATGTCACTGATTCGAAATGACCTAGCCTACGAGCGGCATAGTATGACCGACGCGAACGGGCAGATGACTTTGACGGTTTTGTAAATTTTCATACATTTTCGAACTACTGTTAATTTTTATGTAATTATTTGCTGTTTATAATTAATTTATACTTTTCTTTGGTTCTTCGCTTATTCGAGTAGTAGATTAGTTAGATTTTCATAAATTTCTTGGTGTGGTGTAAGTTGCGGCCCTGCGCGGCATCGGCATAATATTATTTAAGTATTAAGGAGAGAATTGTTGGTTATTTCATCTTGGTTGGATGGTTATCTATACCGTTGTTATACACTTAATAAATTGTGGTTTTAGTTTTCTGGGATTTTATTTGATATTGCTCGCAAAACTTATCATATTTAATGTAAAAAGGACTTTAGTTATTTCATATAGTATCTATGTACGCGCGCAAGGAAAACGCGTAAAAAGATTTTTCCCGGGTAAATCAGTGAAATCGATCACTGAAAGTCCAATAAAAATCAGTTCAGTTGTTCTGGACATTAGCTCGGGGAAACAGAAAGACAGACAGACAGAGACAAAAAATATAATATTTTTTATTGTATTTAAGTATTATGTAAATAACCACATGCGCTTGCAAAAACATAGCACAACACATTTAATTTTAATTCTTTTAAATATTTATTTTACTTTGATGATATTAATAATGTAGCTGGTTTTGTTTAGTTTTTTTTAATATTTTAATATGATTACGTTTACTTATAATTTTTTTCATTTAAATTAGATATTTTCAAAAACAATTTCATATATATATCTAATAAGCATTCGTATAATTCAAGCGGGCGAAGCCGCGTCCTGGTCCGCTAGTAAATAATATATAAAAATCAGACGAAAAACTGTTAACTTTATTTCATGTCTCTATAAATATCTCTATTTGTAAAACATTTGATTTTCATTAGAACCAATACAAGGTTTTAAAATTACCTAATTAAATATCTTGCGTAAAATACTTATTTCTTATGGAAATCGTATGCTGTATTGAACGAAATGAAATGAAATTCAAAGTTTAATCAGTGCATTTGTATATGTCTGACACGTACTATTATCAGGCTATTTATTGAAGATAATGTATTTACATAAATTATGCTCGAGTTATTTTGTGTTTAACCTTCAGGTATATAAGATAATATTTTTTTTCTGGAATAATACTCAAATAATTTGCTATTTGAATTGAGTTCTATTTTTTTTATTACGAAATAATAAATTAATATTTTTACGTACTTTTATAGGATATACGTATAATATTTATAAAACTATATTGGCAAATTCTAGACGCAATGCTTATTGAGTTTAAACCGCTCTGACACGCATTGGCTCTAGAAAGTTGGGGGACTGTAGTGTCTTAAAGGGAACGGAATGTCTTGACACTAGGTTCCCAGGGTCAGTCTGCCTACGCTGCTATGTGCGGGATACAACGCAAAGTAAAAAAAATAATAATTAAAAAATGTATCGATATGTATCGATCGATCAATAAATTTTTAATAAAAATCAATCTAGTGTTTTAAGACAGTCTCCTCGAGTGAGGATCAAATCTACAACTAGTCGATTTTACAGTCACAGTTTGTGCTCCTGCGCCACTATTCGTCTCAATTTAATTATATACATATAAAATAATTAGTAATACTATTGTAATATATATTTTTAGATACATTACTATTCTATGCCAGTATCCATATCCATAACTATTCAAAATGTGTATGTTTACACTAAATTGATAGACATAGTATTATTAGGTGGCACATAGTACCTGATCAATAATAATTTTGTGGATACAATATATCCAAATCGAAAATACTCTGAAGAAAATTGAGCAGAATTAAACACGGCTTTATATAGATCAAGAAGTATTAACCTTCATCAATATACAAGATGTCGAAACGTTCACGCGAGTTGTTCCGTGTGAATCAGAGTGTGCTGGGCTTTCGCGTGTTCGCACGCCTGAAATAGTCAGTCTCAGTGCTGTTTAGTAATTAGTATATAACGTCTACACTTTGCATAGAGTCGATCAAAACTTACGTCTTCATATTATAAGGCTGGTTAAAAATAATTAAATTATAATTTAATTTTGTGTTTGCAAATATGTGATTAACAGTAGATATAGTTTTGTTTTCACATAATAAACAATGGAAAGTTATATTTCACTTTCTATGTATTCTCTATTGTGCAGTGATTTTTGAGTGGGACGCAAAATTGCGTAAGTTAATTAAAGTCTTATTTTAATTAGTGTACTGGAAATGTTTGTAGTGTTTACTAAATCTGTAAATTAAGAAATAACTAAAATAAGTATGGCTATCATAAACAGTGCAATATTCTACCATATATACTGGTATTTATGGACTAAAGTTCTGTATATTTTAATTTTGTACCTTCAGTTGTATCGATAGTCCGATCTTGAACATTGAGGTTACGGATTACAAAAGTATCATGTTTATTATTGTATTATTAAGTTTTTTAAATACAAATATTTCTAGTAAATATAAGTTTTATATGTAGATTTTTATATTAAATATTATTTTATAATACATACATAGGTATATTACATTTCTGAAAAATATACTTATATATAGAATAAAATATAGAATATACGTACGAACCAGAAGGAACTTAGTGTTAAGACACTCCCATTTCACCATTTTCCGCCGAATTTCGGAGACATTGCGTGTTGAGTGGCGGAACTCAACGTCGCTCGAACGTCGGTCGTATTGTCTCGACACCAAATGGAAGAAATGAAAATATTAAATATTTCACTTCCTCGAGTGGGAATTGAACCCACAACTTGTAGCGTTTACAGTGACATGCTTGTGCCTTGCGCCACGACTGATTCAATCTCTAGAAAAAAAATAAACTTGATATTTTAGAATATAGGAAAAGGATAATAGGTTCTCTATATGACAGAAAAAAGTTATTATTTCTTTTTATTTTTTTTTCTATTACATTAAAGCAATGTATTGTTAATTGTTAATAATACATATTTTTTGTATTTTTGTTTATACGAATACATATTTAACTAAAATTAATTTCCGCACAAAACAGCACTTTTTATTGCTATGAATCTTTTCAATTTTTAATAGATAAGAATAAAAATTGCTTTATTGTATGACAGACAGATCGAACCTGCAGATAGCTAGAAAAATAGCGTTTTCGTTATAAAAGAAGAAGCTTTAATGCATTTAACGGTGCATTAGAAACATGTGAGTTGTGTATAGCCCGACAAGAAGTTTATGAATATATAAAGACTGCGTATTTAGAGCTCCTAGATCAATTATGGCTATTTAGTTAGCCAGATCACAACACTAATGCACTGTAGAGCGCGACGCTAAGGCCTGAATTTATAAACCGCTCTCAAGTCTGAGATCTGTCTTGAGATGCCGTTTTCATTCATAAATTACATATCTGCGCCTTTTTATATAAATTAGACACAAAAGTGACACCGATGCGCGAGTTGGATGTCACTGCGAGACTTAAATAAATCTTGTAGGGCTATACATATTTTTTATAAATACTATTAAATTTATATTTTACTACTACTAATAATACTCTTAATTTTATATTTCAATCGATTGAATGTTTTTTAGACGACATATCGTAAATTTGTAGTAAAATCTTATCACTGTAACAATTATTAATAGATAATTATCTTGATATGACTATAACGTAGCAAATACTTGTATTGACACACTTGGAATGAGATCAATTGTTATTTATTACTATAAAAAAAATGAGGCCAGGCGTGGCGCAGAGGCACGAAGTGTGACTGCAAAATCGACTGGTTATGGGTTCGATCCCCGCTCGAGGAAGTGAAATATTTATTTACATTTCTTCGTTCTGGTGTCGACGCAAAGTGCGGCGCTGAGCTCCACCACTCAACACGCAATGCCTCCAGAACTCGGCGGAAAGTGGGGAACGGAGTGTCTTAACACTAGGTTCCCTCTGCCTACCCTGCTGTTTGCGGGATGCAGCGTGAAGCTGATTTTTGATTTATGAAAGAAAATGTTTAAAAAAAAGGGATTAGGTTCAGTTCTTAATTTATGAAAGGGTTGGGTCTTGGTCTTGGGTTGGGAAACTTCTTTACGGAATTTTTGACAAGTTCTTCTCTTTTTGACAATAAATATGTTCTATATATTTAACATAAATTATAAAAGTTAGCTTTAATCACAAGTGGTGCGCTACTTAGGATTAAAGCGAACAATTTACCATACATACATATATAAGCGAATATAATAAAATGATATACAAATTTATTATCTATAGAAAAAAAAACACTTTTTTTTTTCAATTTATTACCATTTAAAAATTAATACTAGAACAACAATACATATAATATCTAAAAAACCAAAAAGGTTTGTAATGATGTAAAAAAGTGATCTTAAATTACACAATTCTAATTTGCAATAAAGTTAAATAATTAATAAGATTTCACAGTTAATTTATAAAAAAGTTAATTAATAAAATAAATAAAGTTAAATACTATTGACAAAATATTTTTTTAACACTTTTTTTATATTTACTTTATTGATAACATTACATACATTTAATGGGAGATCATTTACTATTCTCGGTACGAGGTAGGCCGAAGTGCGTTCGCCGTAAGCGTTGTTGGCTCTTATTGTCCGTAACTGCTTTCTAGAGACAGTTCGCGTATGTACAGGATGTTCAACGGCAATTTTAATTTCATTACAAAAAAAGTATTTTTTTAATAAATTGAATTTTAATTGGCTATGTACAGGTAGGATTTTTAATAATGTAAACAGTTCTGATTCATTGTTATGATATTTACGTAGTATATTGTTAGAAACAAAATTCTTTATTATTTTAACTTGTAGATTATATATTTTGTCAAGGTAAGTTTTATAAGTTCGGCCATAAGACTCCAGTCCATATTGTATATATGAGTGGGCTAGGGAGTAATACAACAACAGCTTGACCTTGAAGGGTATACGATTTTTTATAATTTTAATCACAGCTAAGAATTGCCTGAGTTTATTACAAACATGGTCAATTTGATGAGTCCAATTGAATTTATTGTCTATAATAAGTCCAAGATAAGTATGTTTATTAACAATTTCGATATATGGACAACTGCATGATCTATTTGTAGCTACATGCAGGCAGTTATGATTATGGGCGATTATAGGTTTTAAGGGTAACTGCCTAGTATAAGGTGATTTAATTATTACTAGCTTAGTTTTACTAGAATTTAGTACCAGTCCCGCATCGTGGCACCACATTATAAGGCAGTTAAAATCCGTTTGTAGCAATTGTGTGGCTTTATCTGGATCTTTGCTAGCAGCTAGCAGACATGTATCATCTGCAAACTGATAACATGAGCAATGTTTGATATAATTGCTCATCTCATTGACATAAGATAAGAAGTGCAATGGGCCCAAGACTGACCCTTGAGCTGTACCTTCTGTCACTGGTACTGGTTTACTAAATGAATCGTTTATTTTAACAGTATAAGAGCGATTGTTGAGGTAATTTTCACACCAAGTGAGTAAGGGGCCACGAATACCACAATTATCGAGCTTTTCGACTAGCTGTTTATGTTGCAAAGTGTCAAATGCGCGTGAAAAGTCGATAAAAAGCGCAAGTACATGTCTTTTGTGATTTAAATGTTGGTTTATTTCATCAGTAAATTGAGCTAATAGGTCTATTGTACCTTTACCGGGTTGAAATCCAAACTGATTTTTTGTAATCACGTCATTATTATGGTAAAACTGTTGTATTTGTCTACAAATATATTTTTCTACAATTTTATCAACAGAAGAAAGAAGTGTAATAGGACGGTAATTAGCGTATTCATTATGCTTACCCTTTTTATAAACAGGTCTAACACAGCCAATTTTCAGTCTCTCTGGGTACAAGCCTGTTTTTACGCTTTGATTTTGTTTGTTATCACACATAACACACATATTAAATAATTATTATTTAAACTTAGAATTAAATATTTAACTTAGCTTATATGTACATATATTTGTTATTGTAATACAAATTATTTATTTCAGCACTTAAGTGATATTTTAAAATATAAAAAATACACAAATATAAATATTTTCGCCAATTCGATTGAAATATCTGTCTGTATAATTGCTTACAAGGTATCATCACACGGCAGTGGTCTGCGACATGAATCTTATTGTATGTCATCTTATAAAAAAATTCTAGTTAAAACGTATGTTTTAACTAGAATTTTTTTATTATTTTTGACAAGTAAAAAATAATAATTAATTTCTGTATCTGTCTCTAATGATATCAGCAACAATATCTCTTGGTAACATTGTAGCTCGTGCTGTCTTAGTTAAAGATGTTTTGGAACTTCGTCCAGGTCGACGGCTGAAGTATACATAGACGTTATACACGAGCTGTCTACTATCTGCTGGTATCTCTACCCGGGGTTCTTCTCCATTCTCATTACTTCTTCCGTTGTATAACCTTCTCCAACTGAACATTGTCCAGGCTGTCATGGCTTCGTCCCCGTACTGTGCCGTTTTGTGTACAACTAAATTCACTAACACAAACTCCGCTGTGCACAAACTTTTTGTAATTTATAAGAGATTTGGGTAAATTTTCTTGATAAGCAACAAGTTGCAAATAGGATTTACCTATTGTTTGAAATGTATAGTGACCTTAAGGTGGTTAAAAGATTACCGATCTTAAAGACTGATAGATGGCAACTGGTAGCGTAGAAGCCGTTGAAGTCCGCATCATCAGTCAGTTCACATAATTGTGACATCCGCTCTCTTCAAAACGTGAGCCTAATATAGTAGAGTCGATAGTTATTAAATTAGAAGTGTGCTTTCTACACATTGAGCGTTGTACCGCATACAGTTGGACCTTGCCAATTGCGGTGATAAAGCCGTTACTAAAATAAAATATAAATACGAAACTATGTAGGGCTAACTTTATTGTTTTTGTTTCTTGTGCTCAAATGAAAAAAGAGAAAGAAATACAAACCTATTAATAAACATTATTTATAAGTTATATACTTATATGGGTGTGTTCAACATTAACTATACGGTAATCGGTATCGATTTCCTTGTTTTTTAATATTTCACAAATATTTTTTTGCTAAATCCGCTGCGAAGGTTGGTAACTTTAAAGTTGCATAACGGTTCATTCGTTGAATATACTAAAATAGTTGGCGGAAACTACAAAATAGACAATAATAATGTCGGCAATTTTATGGTCTCCATGAGCGTAACAATGTCAGTGCCTGTTCATCTAACTTTCGGATAGCATTGCTTTATGCACTCTTCTTATAATACGTAACAAATTATCCTATATACTATAATATAAAATTTTTATTCAGGCGTTTTGAATCTCTGTTGTAGCTGGCGGTTGTTTTCAATATATAACTAGTTTTGCCTGCTTTCATACTTAGACAAATAGGTAAAACTGTGACTGGAATGCTTATATAACTTTAAATTACGTCTTAATGTTCGAAGTTTGCATTTAGATTCCTAACTATAAGGTTGTTTGTTTTTTTTATATATGCGTCACAGAATCTAATCATCCGTGCGTTTCTTGTTCCTGTGTTTTTATAATTTAGTGATGCTTTTTATGAAGTGAACATTGACGGGTTGATGACTGTGACTTAAAAGTTCGCGGTTATGAGGACGAGTACTCTCAACATCAAAGTTAATTAGATGTTACGGTGTTTGAAGAACTAGAAAAGGCCGTCTGTAGATCATATATCTATATCAGTCACGTAATCTATATTTTCTCGGCGAATTAACCTGCTGATAGCATCTTCCTCGGTCGGTTGCGATCAGATCAGATCACTATCAGGGATGATATTGTGGACCAACCATGTAGACTTACCGCAGCCGGGAAAACCATTCCTATTGTGTGTTCGGTAGTTCGCAATGTTCCCAGGTGCTTCTTGGTAATGTTGGAGCTTAGAAAGGTGTGCGCCGTACATCGAGCTACCACAAATATTGGGTTGTCCGAAGATATTATGTATCTGGGTGGGACTTTTACTCCTATTAATTTGTCATCATTTTTTTCTGCACCTGAGAGCTATTGTTAATATTATTTATACTATTTGTTATTTATAGCTCCAAGTTGTGTCCCGCACATAAAAACCTAGGAACTTAGTGTTAAGACACTCCATTCCCACTTTCCGTCAAAATCTAGAAGCATTGTGCTGTCGCATGCTTGTGCCCCTGCACGGGCCTCTACATTCTAATATTTCACTATCTCCAAAACTATTTTTGTTTCAATGTTATTTTTAGACTTATAAATCGACAATTCTAAACTAGTATACAATACGAAAGGCCTGTTATTGACCTATATTCACGAAAAAACACAAGCAACAGTCGAGTTGTATTTCTCAGTTTACGTCATCTGCTGAACCAGTGAAAATGGCTATAGATATTCTGTTTTGATGTATAAGCACGCCCATTGACATTTTTACTACACCATACCGCATTAAAATCCGTAGCAAAGTCAAAAGTAATTAACTGATTTTGTTTTATATAAATAATGAATGTAACTTTATCGAGGAACTGTGTAAAAAAACTTATTACGGTATTTTTATCTTTATTATTTTAAAGAAAAAGTTTTAGTAAAAAATCAATTAGCACTACATTCTATCATTAAATTAGCTAACTGCCAGTTGATTAGAGTTGATTGCGAGGCACTCATGGACTATGATCAGTCATCAGCCTCCTACAGCTCTGTAAATGCCTTGAACTCGCGTTACGGACGTTTATTCTTTATTACCAATCTATATAAACTTTCTAGATTGAATAGCATTTGTTTTTAGATTACTATTGCGTAACAAGTAAACTAAAAAAAATAAACTTTCCATTATCAATTTTAAACTTTATAAGTAACTATTAAACCGATTTTTTGGAGTCTTTCGACTCCAAAAAATCGGTTTAATAGTTACTAGTAACTATTAGTAATTTTCAGAATTATTTTAAAAATTGTAACAATCTCCATTAAATAATGGATTATTTTGGTATCACATAGACTAATACTTTATTAAGCCATGCACAATGCACATCTCAACATTTCATTTGTTTATTTACATTTATAAACATTTTGTAATTTCGATTAAGGTGTGTCCATTGTAGGTATCTACTATTTGTACAGTTACTCTGAAGATATTTAGTAGCGTTATGTCAACCAATTATCACTGTAGTTTTATATAATATATTTAGAATGGTTTATACATTCTTTTTATTTTAAACTCAAGTATTTTATCGCTTATATTTTTTTAAATAAAAAACATCATTAGCCATATTGATAAGTTAAAATTTATGAGCTTTTACAGGAGAAACGGGATGACTAAGCGTATAAGTATTTTATGATTCATCGAGGAATTAAAAACCGTACCGGTGTTCTGGTCCCATTACAACACATTTCATTCGTATATTATGGTCTTCTAAAAATAATTCCTCTTCACTCAACGAGTCTGTCTTGTGCGCGACATGTGTGCAGATGCCAATGGAATATGCTTTTGCGCATACCACCTGCGTCCGTCCCACTCGCACGCGCCGCAACAGCTGTTGCGTGGGCGCGTGTTTAGGAGTGCCTTTAGAATTTGGCTACGTTTACTTGCAAATCAAAACTAGGAAATTTTTACGCATTATTGAAATTTTCACAGAACGTTGTGTTCTGCAGAAGTAAATAATTAAAAATTATATTTAATAATATTAATATTTTATAGTTAATATTTTCGATGTATTCTTTTAATTGATTTTACAAAGAGTATATTAACAATTACATGGTGTAAAGTAAAAACTAGAATAAGAAAAAAAATACAAAGCGGTGCTGTAACTTAAAATTTTACATAAAGAAACATTGTATATATATTAGAATTAGTGAATTTGAATTAAAGGTTACTCGTATGTGTGATGATCTCACCGGTCGTCAATCTTGACAATGCACAGGACCGGTTGTGCGCGGGGCGCGGCGTGGGGCGGACGGGGACTCCATATTGCAGGGTCTCCGCGATTCACGCACGGCATGCTGTACGACCAGTCAGTACGACAGTAAAGTGGTCCGCCTCACGCGCGGTGCGCGCGCTCTTTACTTCAATATACAAACTCTATTCTTCCCAAATTCGTTTCCAAATTCAAAATGTAGTACAGTGTCTTCACAGTGATAAATTAGTGCTTTTAAGATGTACTAAAAGTTTATTAACTTTGTGAACGTTTCACGATACGGTCCAAAGAACAATGCTGTGGGAAAAAATAACGTTCAGCTGGCATCGGCTGTCGTTCCCAGCTACCTACGTACCCCTCTCCCCCCGCGGACCGGGTGCCGGGTTCAATGCGCCACTCTGCGTTTATTCATCGTTTGTGGGAAAAGTTGACCCCTGCTTTTAAAATTCATTGTTAACGAATTCACACGATTTCGTTCCTGTTACTACTGCATCTTAGATTAGCAGATCGAAACTTTTTTTTTTAATAATGCAAGACGCATTATAATTTTTTACTGAATTCCTTAAAATGACTGTCCTTTGTACATGCTAAAGATAAAAAATAAAAAAAAAACTATTAGACTAAGTAGTAAACGTCAAGGTTATTACGTCCATACAAAAACTAGTATTTTATTTGTTTCAAATCTTACCATGTTTGTTGAGTATCAAAATCTTCGTAACTATTATCTTAGTTTGATATGGATGACAGTGATACATTTGACAGAAGAGGTTTTTACTCGTATTGAGCAACAAGTTAACGTGTGAATATTGTGATTGCTATTGCGAAACGACCGTTATATGTGATATTAAATGTCAAACGTGTTAAATAGTATTGTGAGGTAGCTGCCTTAATAGAAGTGCTTATAAAGTGAATAAAGCGGATATGTGCAGTGATTTTAATTTGTGAGGACCATATACTACCTGTTGTATATAAAAAAATAAGTTAAAATGGGAAATCAAGGATCTTCCCCGCACGAGCCGCTGGACCGTGCTCAGGTGCAGAATGCAGATCTAAAAATGGTTTGAATTATTTCAATATTTTGAAAACTTCTAATTGCTATGTCAATATGCATTTTTTATATGTTTCTTTTTATAAATTATTTAAGGGAAAAGTCTTGGAGCGAAATACAAGTAACTTATTACAAGTTACTATTAATGAAGCTTTAATAGAGAAAAATAACCAATGAAATGAGTAAACATAGTTTATTTTTAACTTAGTTTGCTAAGTAATATGAACATTACTTAGAAAATCATCAATTTATTATATCGTAAAGCTTTATAAAATAATAATCATTAATTTAGTAAAAAAAAATACGTCCGTACGTACGTACGTCTGAATAGTTATTTGTTCATCTTCAGACATTTTTACTTTTTGTTTTTTTTTCGGGCTAGAAAAGGAGAACCTAGTGTTTAATCCAATTTTTTACTAGATCATGAGTACATAGTCAAACTATGCTTTATCTAACTAAAAACAGAAAACAGAATATTCAATAAAAATATTACGTTTTCACATTTATTGAAACAAAACTAAATGAATACTCTTATACCATACTTTTATGTAAAAAAAGAATCTATCTATACAACGATAACGATTCATAGAATCACAGTCATTAATCAAAAGTATACTATTTGAGGCATTCTTAGTAATTTCAGACGTCATCGTGATTATTAATACATGGGCATTGGAATGGATGGAAGAACACGAATCAATATCCGTGTCTACCCAAAATAGGCACCAGACGTTGCCCACCCCAGAATTTATACCAATAAAATCTTGATACAGTCAGTCAAGTCAGGAAAAATATCTATGTACATCCTTAAGCTGACCGATGTAATTCAGCATACGACCTTCCTCGATAAAAGGACTTTCAATACAAAAATAATTAATCAATTCGGATCCGTGATTCATGTAATTAGCGTTCAATTAAAGCTGCTATTAGTGTAGATAATATTGTTTTATTAATTTTATTGTTATATCTTATTTTTAAAGCTTTTGACCTTTGCCAAGCTGACCCTTGTCATGATCACGAAATCCACGTAAACAAAATTATACGCGATCGTTTCTTTTTTTATGATTAAACAATACAATTATCTGCCCTACCCGAACTCTATTTATTTTATTTTTATACTATTTTCTTTGATTTTCTGTGTTTCAGTTAACGTTTTCAAAAAAGCTCTATCTCTATGTTCTTAGATGTCATACGGAAATGACTTTTTTCTCCTCCATCAGTTAATCTATCACTACGGCGTTTCCAAACTTACCTGAGTTACTTGAGTGGGCTATTCTTCCAAACCTGCCGTTTTGCGTATATACTCATTTATGGGTTTGATCAGCTCAACTTGCTTTACATATTTAACGCTCGTGTCCCTACAGCAACTTTCGCTCAATTTTTTCTATTGTAGATACAATAGCATATTTTTCTTAATCTTTTGCAGTACACTAGCATATTATTGAAATAATCCAATTAGTAATAGAATATATTCATGTTTTTAAAGATTCTATTCAAAATATAAGGAATCCCTCCTCTCTCGTGTTTGTTCGTATCTAAAATGGGGTAGCGTTGAAGTAGCTACAACAATGTCACTTAACACACTTCAAACTTATTATTTAAATATCATTATAATTTTTCAGATATTCTCAACCATATGCCAATATTTTTGATGATATACACATGCGGTTCTTTACATTAATATTTGGGCAATAAAAGTAAATTTTACCTTATTTAATATTTAGAAAATACGATGTAAAAATGCGTGGTCTAAAGATGATTACTCTTTTAATTCACAAATTTTATAAATACATATAGGAGATTTATAAGATACGTATAGGAAGCGTTACGCTCGTACATGCCAGCTCGTACATATATTAAAATGTATGACGTCTTAAGACGTGTATGAAATATTTAATTTGACAACTTTGTATGTAAATTCTGTATGGGCCTGTAATCTTATCATTGTCGCATTACAGTTGTCTTAATGTTAGTAAGGCTTTCGGAGTTTTTACATATACCTAAGATAAATTATTGCAAATATCTTAATTTAAACTGCACTGCGACATCATCTGTTTATGTTTGAATATATCGTAACGGATCGGTGTGTGTACCTGGAAGATATGCAAGAAAAAATGTTATTATAGAACCAAAAGCAATTATTTTTATTTTTTTGTCATGTGTCTGTGCGTTTGTTCACGCTAATCTCAGAAATAGCTTAACCAATTTAATTGCAGTATATTATATATTTTGTGTTTGTTTTATTGCAATCGGTTTATGAATAAAAAAGTATACCATTTTAAAGAATGTTGTTCAAAATTGCTTTAAATAACTGTTTTATTGAATTGACTGAAACTTTACTTTTTAATATATTATTAGAAAACTAATGTAATGCAGATTAGTATTAATATTATTATTAGTATATTAATATTTATGTAATTCAGGCAGGCGAAGCCGCGAGCGGCGAGATACAAATATAAGGCCAATTCATCAAATCCAATTCATCAAATGAGTTAAATAAATATTACGTTTTAAAGCCTTGATTTCATATAAGGTATTAACGAAATCAATACAACATTATTTTGTGTAGAATACAGTCATACGTGGGCCGGTCTTCTCAGAATAGCTTGGCACTTTCAGCGTTCGCCCACTGAAAGCCATATAAACACAACGGTGTCTATTTACCAAGCGCAAGTACACAAGTCCTAGCTATTTGCTTCCCACTGTCTCGTTCTTTTACGTGAGTAAACAAGTATGAAAAGAACGTTAGTAAAGGAAATAATAAAGAAAGATAGTATCAAAATCTTCCAAACTAATTATACGTATCGTATTTATACGAATTTACAACGTTGTTTATGGAACAGTTTTAATATAATAATATTAATAATAAACATTATTGACTTAGTTAATACCTTTGTTTATATTAAATCATCTTTTAGGGTATGATTACATATTAGGTAAATAATATTATTAAATTCACATATTTCTCATCAAAAAATTTTATACAAATATGTATATCTGGATGGATGGATTTATAATTATAAAATTATAGACATATATGTTTAATATTTATTAAACTTATTATAAACACGTAGACTGTAGATTATTAATTGTAAAAAAAATAAGTGTCGCTGTGTCATCTACTCTCTATTCTATTAAGTAAGATCCTAATTTTCATATCTGGTTTTTGTAAATTTTGTTTGTCTAACTAGAGAAAGGCAAATTAACGAAAGAAAGGTAGGTGTGTCATGGGCCTAGTTATAGTTGTTTACCGACATAACTTTTTACATCGTTTCTCTCTAATATTTAATTATTGAGAAATTTTTGTGGAAATTTTATTTATAAGCCCATTAAATAATATAAACAATACATTTATATGAATATGGATAAATATAATAGAAATACTAGTAAATAAACCATATCGTTTTTCTCTAATATTTAATATTATACGTTGATATTATTTGTCTATAGTTCTCAAGGCAGTTAATTAGGGCCAATAAGGTAAATTTATAATTTTCCTTATTAGTCCTGTTTTTTTTTGAGTTATTAGATAAATAATTTAAGATGAATTATCCAAAAAAATGTCAGAGTTATGAACAGCAAAGTTTTCGAAATTTATCAGCTAAAAAAATAGTCACGTATAAAATATGTATAGAAATTCTAATTTAGTGACTTTAATGTAGGTATAGATAATAAATTAATGTAATTCATTAATTTGCGCGTCCATTCACCTATAGACACATAAAATAAAACAATTTATTTTATTATTCCAGAAGTCCTCCGTGCGCAGTTCTCTGAGGCGGGCGCGCGCCGGTGCCGCGCTGTCGCCGCCGCGCGCTGGCATGGAGCGCCTGCGACGCTCCTTCCGCGAGTCGTTCAGGCGCCGCAAGGGCTCTCCGCCCGAGTCCGCCCGCCCGCACCAGTGGCACGCGGACGAGGCCGCGGTGCGCGCCGGCACTTGCACCTTCCCCGTCAAGTACCTGGGATGCGTGGAGGTCTTCGAGTCCCGGGGCATGCAAGTCTGTGAGGAAGCTCTCAAAGTCTTAAGAGTAAATATCATTTTTATTTTTTTGAATTGTTTTTCTGTCACTATAATGTGTTGTCGAAGTCGCGTCATTCTCCACATTCACAACGCCACAGTAGCGTAATTGGGAATAGTCTAACTGTAAACACGTCAGATGTGTGTACACAAACAGGAAGTATTTCGTAGCTGGGCGGAAAATAGAGGAGATATTGTGTTATTGCTAAGCACTCTATACCTGCTTTCATAATAAATAAAAAATATATTGTTTTAGAAAAAAATATACACACGATTTTCGTCTGCCATTTTGTTTGCGTGGACTTTAAGATGTGAAATGGAAAATTCCAAGAGTTTCTTAGCCTAACTTCCTAACCTAGGTACATACGTGCCAAATCTCATTAACAGAGAGATAATGTAGATTATTAATTAAAAATATGATATTAATAAATTTAGAGCCTTTTGAGTATAGATATTGTTTTTTGCATTATTTCAATCCAGGTGTTACATTGACTAATCATCCCTGAAGTCAATTGGTGTATAATGTTACCGATCTAGCAACTTTACAAGTGCAGACAAAAACCTTCCGTTCTACTGCTTAAGTGTTTACATTAGATATTTCCGATTTGTTACATTAAAAGGAAGAGGAAGTCTTAATGAACTACAAGTGGTGGTTAAGAGCATTCATCTTTGAAAAATATTCACAAAAACATACGAGGCCCGTCGATAAAACAGGAAGAAATTTCGTTTTAGTCTATGTATTTAAATAAAAAATTTCAAAGCATCTTTTTGGTAGTAATGTTCCAATAAATTGTGTAAAATAGTATTTTACATTTAATTCTTAATGTAATTGAATATAAAAAAAATTGCAGAATTCACGACGACGTCCCGTGCGTGCTGTCTTGCACGTGAGCGGTGACGGGCTGCGTGTGGTGGAGGAAGAGACTAAAGGGCTTATAGTCGATCAAACGATTGAAAAAGTATCTTTCTGTGCTCCCGATAGAAATCACGAACGAGGATTTAGGTAAGCTGCATTATTTGTTGACGCTCAGTTAGCATTTTGTATTTTTTTTATTTGTATCCCACATATAGCAGGGTAGGTAGAAGGAACCTGGGAAACCTGGTATTAAGACACTCGGTTTCCCATTAATACGCTTCTGTTCCTTACTGTGCGCCGCATTCTTGCGGCATATTGTATTGAGTGGCGCAACTCAACACCGCGCTTTATCTCGTTGCCAAAGCGATTATATGAAAATATTAAATACTTCATTCCCCCGAGCGGGCATCGAACCCCAAACCAGCACGTTTATAGTAGCACGCTTGTACCCCTGCGCCACTACGGCCTCAATGTTATTATTACACATATTTTAATTGAATGTAATTTCGTAAACTTTCTAAAACTGTAACGTTATAGAAAATAGGTAAATGGAAAACTGATTATTTATTTATTTATATATAATATTTTACAATGAGAAACAATTTACACATCAGACTAGTATCTTCTCATTATAAATTTAAATTATAAATGATGTAAATGTTTGCAATTAGTTCGATGGCTTCATTATTTCTATTTTTATCGAAGTGTAAACGTAAACGCCCACATTTTTGAATCGAAAAACATGTTTATAATAGAAATTAATCTATTTCGACAACTTTTCTTTTGCAAATATTACATGAACACATATTTTTACATTGCCAAAGTTTGGCTATTGAAGTGGGTTATAAATTAGCCTTGTCATGGGTGATGTTCTGGCAAGGAGCCACCTTTGGTTCGTGACTAGACCGTTCTTATAAACACGCCCGTCCCTTCGTAATAATAAACAAAAGTTGTGTTTCGTTTCATAAGAATTAAGATTCGCTATTACGAGCACTTTTATATTTTTATTGCAAATTTTATCTACAGTATATAATGTAATCATGGGAGCAAACTGCCACATTCTTTCTCTCGTTATCTTTACTAAGATATTCGTATACAGTATTCCGGTCCAATAAGTTAATCCCGTTATTACCTTATGTAACCACAGCCGTCAGTGACTTCTTGCCACAATCTTCCTGAAGTGAAACCTAAGTAATGTCTGAACAAGCCTTCCAAGGCAACATGACATAAGTAGTCTCTTTGATATTTTGTAAGTGATTATGTAAAAACTTTTTCTATAATATAATAAACATAGCCTCGTCTTTACATATTTACTTTATATTTTTAAATACACAATAATAAAAATGAAATACTGATAAGACAGTTTACTAAGGCTCAACTGATAAACCATAGGTACATTATAATATCGTGTTCTCATAGAATAACAAAAATGTATAAAATGCGATTATTTTAGATTCTTTTAAGTTTCAGTTCTATTATTACTATCACTAGATAGAGAGAGCTGAAGATAACCATTACAAAAACAACATTATTAAGATTTAATCGTCGGAATTGCTAATAAATGATAAGGAAATGAAAATAATATTCCAAGGCAAAATTGTGTAAAGATTACTACACTCTTCCAGAATAAATATTACCATCTGAAAATATAACACTAAATTATGATCTCTAAATAATTAAAAAGGAGGTATCTCTTACATAATACCATAAAGAACAATTGCGTATTCTAATGTAATTGATGTCCAGCGTACTTTTTTATTTTTTTATCTATATAACTAACATTTGTACGTCCATGAAATGTTGTATTACATATACATATATTAAAATCCTAAAGAAAAAGAATATTCAGCAGTTGTTTTGGTGGTAGAAGTAATGTAGGTTCATATTATGTGTCATTGGCTGATAGCCTCGTCGTGATAGGCGGGGACATTGAGCTACGCTGGCACATCTTACACCTGTCATATTGGTTGTGTAAAGTGTTTATATATTTAAAAAAATAATACAAAAAGTGTTTCAAATATTTTTCAATTATACGTTGTTTAAAATTAAAATTGTTAATTTTACGGCGTTATTTTAGTAAAACTTCTCCATTTCCTCTAGAAAATGAATTCTATTAAAAAAGACTAACTTATCCTTAATAAAAATGTGTAAACTTATTTCGTGTGAAGTACTCATGACTGGTTAATTTTTGTTTATGACGTCGCTGAGTGTAAGTATTCATTACAAAGGTGCGGGGGTGCTTAAACATTACGTTTTTCAGCTCATTCTAAGATCAGTTCATGATATAATTATGTATATAACACTATTCGATTACCGAGACACAATGTACAAACGAAATTATAATCCATTGAAAGCTTAAGAATTAAAGCGAAAATTACAAAATTCGTACAGGCAGGGGAAAAACATGATTTTACGTAAGGCAGTCCTCGGCTTATGTCGTTTCGAGTTATGTCAACTCGTCACTATTTCTCAAACATACGTCAATTGTTTCTATTTCCGGCATAGGCGAATGAATTCATTTGTCGCGAGGCCAACTTTGCAAGGCGAGCCAAAGAACCTATACTAAAAAAACTTTCGGAAACATTTACAAATTAGGTGAATGCCATGATTTTGTTGTAAGAAAATAATCGTAATTTTCATAGAAGTTTAATGTGCTACTATTCTTGTAGGTGTGATAACAAGAAGAAAGATGCGAAGCAATTTAGAATTGTATTTAGTTTTGTTGAAGCCGAAAAATTTATTTTGTGTTTCTCATTACAAACGAGTATTTTGTATATTAATGTGATAAGCTGCCAACATACCTATCTATACCAAACTGGTATTTAACTCCCAGTTTCATAAGTACATAATTATTTTAGGAACTTAATTTTGATAATAAAGCGTATCTTTTGTTATAAATGCAGATTTTTTATTTTGTGTGATTGCGGAACTTAACCCAAGGGGGTTTTACATGTAAAGTTACGAAAAACATATGTTTCGATTCCTTTCGATAATAAACAACAAAACACCATGTACAGTTACATCTGCCGCGACGGCACCACGCGGCGGTGGATGTGCCACGGGTTCCTGGCGTCGCGCGACAGCGGGGAGCGCCTCTCGCACGCGGTGGGCTGCGCCTTCGCCGCCTGCCTCGAGCGCAAGCAGCGCCGCGACAAGGAGTGCGCCGTGTCCATGAGCATCGACGCCGCCAGCCACGCCTTCACGCGCCAGGGCTCCTTCAGGAAGTCGGGTATAACGAGCCGGCGCGCGTCGGAGGCGGAGGGGCGCGCGGAGGAGTCCCCGCCCGCGGCGCTGGGGGCGCTGGGCGCTCCGGCCGCCGCCCCGCGCGCCGCTCACAACCCCTTCGCGGTGGAGCGCCCGCACGCCGCGCCGCACCTGCTTGAGCGCCAGGGCTCCTTTAGAGGATTTGCACATCTTAATAACAAGTTAGCTATTATTTTATAAAACTTATTCAACTTTGAACGTAGCGAAATTTGAACCCGCACCTCTTGGAAACAGTTCACGCGCTCTGGCCACCAAACCATACGTCATCATCAAGCTACGTCAAAATTCTTATATTACAACTTATTTATTTTGTACGCAGAAATGTAGTACCTACGGAGATAATAAAATTATACTTTTTTTAAGTATTTTTATTTCTAAAACGTGTTTAATATTTTAAATGTGAAAAGTTAAAAATGTAAAATGTTTTAACAGAGAAGAATAACAAAGCCATCGATGACGCGACAGTTTTGGGTTCGGTTCCCACTCATTGGAATTAAGTATTTTCATTTCCTTGCCCTGGTAACGAGAATAAACGCGGCGTTCAGTTGCGCCACTTTATACGAAAAATCTCGAAAATTGGCCAGGGATTGGTGAACAGACTACTACGATCCATCTAGCTACCTGGCTATATTATATAGAATACAGCATGGACTTAAAAAAAATGTTTAACAATAATAATTAATTAATTCCAGTTCACCATTCAAACGTCAAATGTCATTGCGTATCAGCGAGCTGCCCTCTAACTTGGAGCGGCAGCGTCTTGGCCTCGGTTCGCCTAACAACGCGTTGCACGCCTTGCCTGCACTGCCCGCTGTGCCCGCAGTGCCCACATTGCCCGCACTGCCCGCAATCCCCGCTTTGCCCGCTTCGAACGCGTTGCCCGATGTTGCACCTCTGGAGGTATTTTTATATTTTATATAATTGGACTGGTTTGGTGTTAATGATTTTTTATTATATATTAGGACTAGGCAAATGAGCTAGCGGGCTCATCTGATATTAGGTGATTACCGCTGCCCACAAAAATTGTAGCACTAAAGATCAGTGCGTTGCCGGTTGTGGGTTCGATTCCCTTTTCCGAATTGCACAATAGGGAATGTTGTAACAACTTGTTGGTTCTGTCTGTTTACCTTGTTATATTGCGGGATACGGTGTGAAGCTAAAAAAAATTAGACAAACACAAATTTGTTCCTATTTAAGGGGGGTAGGGAGCCCATTTATAATTGTTTTACTTGTATAAGCCTCTATTATGTAATATTATTGTTTAGTGCTTTCATTGCCGAAATAAAAAAAAATATTAATATGAGTATCATAGTTTCATCTTGTGTTATATATACAATTTGGCGAAGTAAATTATATGTATTTACGTTTTAGAAGCAAAGTTATAATAATGCTGGTATGTTAGTTTTAAGAAAAGTAAGAGTATAACATTTGGCACAGTAGTATACAGAATGCTTATATACACACTCTACCATACGTAGCGTTTTCGTTTGCAGGAGAGGCAGGCGTCGCCGTCGCGGGACGCGGTGTCGGAGATGTGCCAGCAGCTGTCGCTGGGGCTGCGCGCGCTGGCCGAGGAGCCCGTGCCGGCGCCCGCGGCCGCGCTGCCGCACCCCGACGCGTGGCTGGGCCGCGTGGCGCGCGCGCCCGCGCTCGCCGCCGCCGGCCGCGCCGCCTCCTACGCCGGCCACGAGCGCACCACCACCAACCCCTTCCTCACCGCCCCTCTCTAAGACTCTGCGGGAACTCATCACTATCGTTTCCTCGCTCTGGTAAGAACACAGCGCGGCTTTGAGTTGCGCATTCGAGCCACTCAACACGAAGTGGCGAATATTAGTAAAATGGGAAACAGTGGCATAACACTGGATTTCCTCCAACTACAACTTTACTATATGCGGGAAACAGCGTAGACCTAAAAAGATGCCGATTTTGAAATATCTTTACAAACGTCTCAAATTAAACGCTAATAGACGTGCATTTAATGGCAATTCATAATGCTTAAATAAAATACGTACTTAATTTTTAATATTTTCGAAGATTGGCGAGTAATATCATTACTATACTTATGTTTGTATTAAAACCAACTCGTATGGTATAGAATAATGAATGTTGTTGAAATATAAACTTTCGATCTGTCAACGAGCGAGTGAGTGAACTATATCATTATACACTCGATACTCGATTCTAAATTAAAATACCAATATAATTCTTGTAATGGGCTGCCACTATATATATATTCATACTGAGATTAATTTTTAAATGACGTTAATCCGATCCGGCTCATCATTATTTACTAAATATGAGAGAGAAAAAGTAAATAATGTAATAATCTATTCTTACATGCTACATTGTGCTTTTATATATCGGTGTTGTTAATTTTATATCAAATGTCATATATTTCTTGCTATATAATGTTGTATTGATCTTTCTATATGTAATAATAGCTAAGTTCAATAGCATTTTGAAAATGATATATTGACGGAACGTCCATCATAGTCACTTTATTGATAATTCAAATGTAATCGTGTATAATTATAGTGTAAAGCTTGTAGTAGTTGATGTTGACACTCGAGCACGTTAATATTCATGCACGCCTCGTGGCAATTTAAATATTTAATAGTAAATTGTAATGGACAAGTATTTTTGAAACGGGCACCAGTTTTACGGTGCGTAGCACTTTGACTATACCTTCAGGTTACTAAATTTTGATTGTACTTTATCATAAATAATAATCAGAGATGACTTAGTTTTCGACGACTCTCCATTAACCAACAACCTTAAATAGAAGTGGTAATAAAAATGAGCTCTTCTAAAAATCGTATATTATATTAGAATTTCTCTGTAATAAGCACGGAGCTTCCGCCGCACCTAGTGTTGTATACTCTACGTAAGCTAAGACTCCCGCGTCATTCGTCCATTGACAGTATTACGCGCATTGTTCAAGCTCACATAAACTACGTAATTGTATTATACTTTTGATATGTTTATTTTTTTTTCTTCTTTTATGTATATAATTGTAAATTTTGTAGGATACGCATAACAACTACTTGTGAATCTGTTTTGTTTATATTTTTTTTTATATGATTAATGTGATCGGTGATGTTTCTATTGAACAAATTGTAATATAGTTTGTACTTCAGAGCACGTATGTTTTGTGTGACGATACTTAATGTAATGTTAATTAGTTACTGAAACTTTTTTGTTATTTTTTATAGGTAATTAATTATTAAAAGCGACTTCTTATCGTTGTCTGTGACTAAAACGAACAAAAAGAGAATTTGAGGTGTGCATTGTTTGAGAGATTCGCTTCGCCTCGACTTATGTTCACTCTACCGTTACTGCCGGTTCGAGGTAACTCAGTTCCTGGATATCTATATTTATAGTATCCGCTACGAAGTGTAACTGTAAATGTTGAAATTCTTTTGACTGACGCAAATGTACTTATATTTAATGTACATTAATATAAAACTTCATTTTATTTCTAATGAAAAGCACAATGGTTACTGCACAATAATTGTTGCATTTTACATTCCATGTGATTCAATATTCTAAAACTGACTAAACCTTTAAAGCATATCACTAGTTAGTGTCTCAGTTTCTAACTTTTTAATTAATTTTCAGAGTACTTAATGTTTGTATAAAAAAAATACTTTGCTACTTAAAACACCTTACTTTCATTGAAAATATATTTTTATACATAATTTCTTTTCGATTATTTTAGTAAGTAATAAATATAATAGTTTTACAAATGGTGATAATATATATTTGGTGTAATAAAAAAATAATATTTAAATGCTAATAGCACGTTAACGAATATCCTGCACGCAAGTATGTTATATTAAAATTGGCGACTTTATAACCGTTTCATGTTAATGTTCTGTAACTAGACACTGATAACTAGCTTAATTGGATAAGTAGTTATTACCACGAACCATATTTTCTTATGTACCCTCTTAATATATATTTAAATTTTTTAACATATTGTACTTAATATATATCAAAATTCACTTGTTCCAAAATGTTGTGTTATTTTGTATGTTCTACTGATTTTTTTTTCTAAATTATAAATATCATGTACATAACTGGTGTTAATTACATATGTAGATATTTTAGATAACAAGAGTTCAAATATTATAAAGAGAGTAATAAATATTATGGTTAGTTGAGAATGTGTTTTACTTTATTAACCTGAATTTGTTTTATTATACAACTTTGATATTATATTAAGAAACTTTTTTGTTTTTACTTTTTCCAGTCTATACAGATCCTAGTACCAAAACAGTGTACAATATTTTAATTTCCTAGCTCTGGTAACTATGCAAACCAACGCAATCCCCACGTGGAGTCGAACTCTTTAGGCCAGAGGCTCCCAATCTTTACTCGTTTAGGGACCACTTTTATAGAATTCTTGTTAGCAAGGACCACTATGTAGATATAATGAAAATAAATTAATAATTAAACAAAAAAAAATATTTCAAAGTCAAAAGATTTAAATAAATCAGCTTCACGCTGTATCCCGCACACAGCAGGGTAGGCAGAGGGAACCTAGTGTTAAGACACTCCGTTCCCACTTTCTGCCCAATTCTGGAGGCATTTCGTGATGAGTGGCAGAACTCAACACCGCGCTTAACCTCGACACCAGAGCGAAGAAATGGAAATATAAATTTAAGTAAATATTTCATGTCCTCGAGTGGGGATCGAACCCACAACCAGTCAGTTTTACAGTCACACCTAGTGCCGCTGCGCCACGACTGGCTTCGATTTATTTTAAGTTTAAAAAAAAATCTGACATTTTGTGTGATGGGGTTTGCGAATTTTTCAGTAAATATTAAAAATCAATAAATTTCAAAGTATATTAGTAAATGTAAATATATTTTATGTTTTACTGAGGAAACAATTTAACTGTAGGCAGATTTTGCTTAAACACCATTTTCAAATCATTCGCGGACTATATTTTAGCTGCTGCAGACCACTACTGGTCCACGGACCACTCGTTGGGAACCGGTGCTTTAGGCAATGCGACGGAAAGTGGGGAACGGAGGTGCCCAGGTACCCTCTGTCTATCCTGCTATGTTCAGAGATACAGCATACATTTAAAAATAAAAAAAAATCGATATCTTATAAGATATACTCGATAATATTGTAATCGTGATTCGTGAAACCTCTATTGAGACTGACAAATGTTAACGTTCATAGTTAACCTGTCAGTAACTTAACATATTACAAACGAGGCCATAATTCGGTAACGCAGGATAAATTCGACTTATAGGATATAAAATAAAAGATACAAAACATGGGTTTGCTGTACCGCTTTTTTATTTATACACGAATATATCAACGGCATAAACTTCAGTGTCTACGTACTACCTAAACAACATAACTATTGTCTGTATTATTTACCTATAAAATAAGTTATATAGTAGTGATTTGAGAAAGTTTCACTTATAATTACAGTAATACATATACATAAATAGATGACAGCTTTAATACTTAACGGGAAACAGTTGCACTACAGTTCGCCAGTTTACAAGAAACGTTAGTCTATCACGTTTAGACTTGTTTTATCTAAGTTTTTACTAAAAATTTACAAATATATAAAACTAATTATATATATAATACATTGATTTATACTGCTACATTTTAAATATTTTTCGCCTTAAAATAGCTTGCAGAGACTAGTACATTATGAATATCAATATTATTTTTTACATAAACACAGATAGCAAGCAAGAGTACAAATAGACAAATTCACAAAGTGATCTAGTGTATTGGCGTGACATTTTTTATGACAAATTATTTCTCAGGTTGAAAAGAAATCTTAAACGAAAGTATTTTCCTATACAATATTTTCAAAGTATCAAACACAACTGAATAATTTTATTTATAATTTATATTTTATTTGGGGTCAGGAATGATTATAACAAAATGCGACAAAAATCTTCTCACAAAACTTAAAAATAAATAATAGACTTAAATGGGACATTCTATCAAATTATTTCAAATATAGGACTTAATATCGAAAATTAACAAAATTTACATTAATATAATTAGCGTCACACACAATATGCATATTAAAAACATGTATTATTAATATGAAAAAATATATATATGTATGTATATTTCTTTCACTTCACTTTTCTTGGCTTGTGAGTGGAACAAGCAATCATGACTAGTAGTAACATAGGTTAATGATAACAATTCTGTAATTCAAAAAAATAAATAAATCATAAATTTGGCATAATAATAAACTATATAAAAAAACCTTACAAGCAAAAAAATATCACATTTTTTAATAACAAATTTAGACTTCAATATAATATGTATTGAATATAAATAATTTTCACTACAAATATATTTTATGAATATATTTCATATAATAAGTTTCGAAATTGAGATCTAAAATATCATTAATTATTATGGGTCTTACATTTATTAATACTGACATTTTATAAAATAATAACATTCAATTTCAAATAATTAATATAGAAGACTTCCTTATCATCAATTCTTTTCATATATTAATATATAGAGTTTAATATTCAATAACGGGCTGCCACAAGTTTGTACGACATTTTGCTAAGAGCTTAATACTAACTTAAATCTTAATTTGAAAAAAAAAAAACATAATACTAAACAAATATAAAATAAATTAGACATATACCTATATTTTAGTAATCATGTAAAATAAGTTATATTTTGCAATCTATATATACGTATATACGGGATGCCAGCAAACTTACCTATCTTACGAGGTATATAATATATAAGTAAGCCATAAAAGTAAACACAGATTAATATCAATAAAGGTAATTTATATAAAGCATATGCTACTTGAAGTAACGTCTAACTTTGGTGATTATTTCTAAAAATATAGCTCATTTGTAGATAGACAATACATTATCATAATCATAATATATCCATATTCAATAGGTGATAGCTTCAAGCAGGGATATACTGGATGTATCTAGTGTTTTAGACCTGGATTATTAGAGGTTTTTTTTTATCAATTTAATAAAAACCTGCAACATAATGCTCGATATAAATCTTATTTACTCTCCACCCATATCCATTTTTTTTTTTTTAAATTTACTTGTGATTACGATCGCGGATAGTTTTTTTATTTCGAATATCCGATAGTTACGGCTACGTTTACGATGCTCCATAACATCCCTGGTTTAAAGTGATTGCTTAAAAAGATAATTATTATATCAATATTGTCTGACTATACATATTCAAAAAGATAAGAAAACTTAAAACATACCGTAGCGTTTGGCGCTCCGTTCTCTCTGACTACCCCGCAAGGGATAAAGCGTGAAGCTAAGTTAAGTTAAAATATACACACAATATAATAAATAATATTGACTATTTACAAGCATTATAGATTTCAAAAATAGGCAGAATGTTAAATGTTATCAATTTGTACATGTCGTTTATTTATGAGTTATTGTGTAATATGAAATTTTAGAAAGTATAAAATTAGGTGACTTTAAAAGGCCTAAATTTGTAATATATTTTTTTTATAATATATTAATACAAAATCGATGATTTTAATAAATTTGTAATGATTATTTGAAATATGAAAATATATTTTCTGTAGAAGAATAACATTATAAATGCATCGTATCAAAAACAAAAAAATAATAATAAAAAATTACATAAACATTGTAAACAGGAAACAAAATACATGTATATAATGCGAAAAAATGTAAGTAAAAGTATACTAAGCATATGCAAATATAAGTAAATATATGATAGAAGCAGCAAATATAAACACTGAAAATACTATATATGAATAGCTATAATATATTTTTAATTTTTGTTTTAGCCTTTTACGTCGATAGTAGAAGTGTAGCACTTAGTCTATGATTCGAACAAACATAATTAGTTCACCCATTTACGCATGTAAATACTATAAAGGTTACCTAAGCAATATTTTTAACCTTTTATATTTGTAAAAATAACAGTAGTATTACAATAGGATCGCTGTCGTTAAATAGTATATGGTCAGTTTATGAGTGTCATGATAAACATGTAATAGTTTTATATTGTATATTATGAAAGAAAAAATATATATAAAACACAATACTACAAATTTATGTAGTGATTGTTTTGCTTTCACACGAATTTCATAATTATTTACCAGGTTTGGTGTCAAAATAAATAAATAGTAAAACGATGTATATACGAGATGTTGACCCGTTACTCGTTGGCGTGTATGTTGTCGTGGCAGCGGCGGCACACGCGCACGGGGCGCAGCGCGCGCAGGCGGCGCACGGGCGCCTCGTAGCGCGAGCAGCGCCCGCAGAACACCGCGCCGCACTCGCGGCAGTGGTGGCGCCGCTCCAGCGCCGTGAACCGCACCTGGGGTCGTTGTGCTGTTACTTTGACACATCAACTTACACCACTGATCTGACTCACTGGTGATCTTATGGGAAACTTAAATAAGATTTCAAAACATAATTATTTAATGCTTCAAAAATTGGACGGTGTGAAAATTGGAGTGCAGAACGGAATGTCTTAAAATTAGGTTGTCTCTGCCTACCCTGCTGCATGTGGGATATGGTACAAATAAGTGAACTACCTGACACTGTGTACAATAGGGTGCAGTATCATCGCGTATCCAGTGGTCGGCAGGTCCTCCCTTGGCGCCGGCTGCACTCGTCATATCTGGTGCGGACCATCGGAATATCTACAACATTTAATTCAAACATGATTACTTCTGTAAAAAGCATATTTTACGCACATTTTCCATTTGAAGAGATCAATAAGAATAACACTTAATATTCATATTTTTATAATTAAAAATGTATTTAATTTTAATCAGAAAGTTTAATGAAAAATGTTAAAAAACATGTGTTAATTTTTTGACAAGTTTTATATAAGGATAGGTACCCGTCCCCTGGCATCCCCCACGGCGAGGCCGCGGCCGGTGCGCGCGGCCGCCACGGCCGTGACGGAGGCGGGGCACGCGTTGTCGCGGCGCTCGTAGGCCGTGTGCATGGTCAGCTTGCCGCGCAGCACCAGCCGCCGCACCCACGTCGCGCCCGCCTCTGTGCACGCGGCAACATTGTCTTCATTGTTATTATTATACGGACAAAGAGGGTAAAACTACACATTAAAACTATATAAAAAACTTTAATATTTTTCTCTTATCAATATTAATTATATATAATGTATATTAATATAAATATTCTATCCGTAAAGTATGAGGAAAATCTTGGCGCAGGGGCACAAAATGTAACTGGTTTAAAGTTGGTTGTGGGTTCGATTTCCACTCGAGCAAATGAAATATATAATATTTTCATTTTATCGCTCTGGTATCGAGGCAAAGCGCAGGGTTGAGATTCGCCATTCAATACATTACGTGTTCACGCATTCAAAATTCGCCAGAAAATGGGAGACAAGGTATCTTCACTATTGGTTCCAACTATAAACTATGCAGTATGCAGAGGACTCCGTTCCCCGCTTTTCGGCCAATATTACCAGACATGGCATATTAAGTGGCGAAACTATCTTTCTCTTTGTCTTGTTACCAGAGTAACAAGTAATTGTACGCGTTTAATTGTATTTGACATCATAGTAAATACCTGGATATGAAGTTTCCTTGATGACTCCCCGCGGGGCGGCAGGCGTGGGCGTGGTGGCGGGCGCGGGGGAGGCGGGCGCCGACAGCACCACGAAGGAATCCGTCAAGCTGGTGTCGGACTTACTGGGACGGAGGCCGCCGTCTTGTACGTCCACCGACTGTGCTATTTCTACGGAGCTAGGCTCACTAGAGTCGCCCATGCTTCCACCGCCTATTTTTTTAAAGCAATCATTAACAAAATATTTTAAACTGAGGTAGTCATGGCGCACTCTCTTATACAATTTAACACAATGGTTGCGGGTTCTCCCTCAGGGAATTAAAGCGCGGTGTTAAATTCCGCAGCTCATCTTAACACTAACTTCTCTTTGCCTACCCTGTTATTTAATTTAATATCTGGTGTTTCTTGATATTTCACTACAAAAATATGTTAGTAATGTAAATGAACGAGAAACTTATCAAACATTTTTAAAACAGAATTTATATAGATTAAGATATTTAAATTTATTACTTAACCAAAATTATAATAAAACTTACTTTTACGATATAACGGATTAGCTTTTGATTTACGTCGTAAAACGACATTGCCTTGCTTCTGCAACTTGCTCCTATGTGTTATATTGTCCTTTTCGTCTTCCAAATCTTTCTCATTATCATACTCCTCCTCTTTAGTTTCTTCGCAAGAGTCTACTTCTTCTTTCCGCTCGTAGTGTTCGTCATTGTCACTGCATGTATCCTTTTCGTCGTGTCTCCGTGCTGTTTCTTTAGCGCTTGTTGTTTCTCCTCCATCGGACAGCGAACTTTCTGATGCTGATTTTGTTAGATTTCCTGTTAAGTAAATATGCAAATATAATAAAATCATAAAATTTATTTTTATTCTGATTCACCACATCTCGTATATAGGATAGATAGAATATAATGTTAAAACACTAAGTTTTCAGATTTCTTTTCGTGCTCAGATTTCTGTTCGAACTCGATACTTGGCGTGCTGAGTGGTGGATTTCAACACCTCATTTTGTCTTACCAAATCGGGAAAATGAAAATAATTCCCTCGGGTGAGAATCGAACCCACACCCATAGCGTTTACAGTCAGACGCTGTCATACTGCGCCATAAAGGTTGCATGAATTTAAACCTTAAAAAAGATATAAAATGTGTCTACAAGTAATAAGCGATTATATAATACATGTATATATATAAGACATTTAAATTTAAACAAATAATTACCTCCATTTTCCTGTGATAGACTCATCTGCTTCACCAGTTCTTCAACCCGTTTAATAGCTGCCTCTCTTTCGCGTGGCTCTATATCCTCAGTCTTAACTTGATCTTCTGATTGTATTTCACTTTCTGATTTTATTTCCTCGCTATCTTGTGTTGGTAGTGATTTTTCATTTATTTTTTCTACGTCTAACGAACTTGGAGGTCGATCCTCACTGTCTACTTCCAAGCTTTTTGTTTCATCTTCAACTGTCTTTGCTATGTAGTCAATCGACCACATCTATAAATGACATGACAATGTAAGTAGTTAATATATGTTATATATGTACTACCAGTAAATTTTATTGTACGATACAACTGAACATTTCATTTTATATATTGTTCATTATATCATACTTAATTCAATAAATAAGTTCGCATACGATCATCATAGGAAGCGCGAGGTTCTCAACAAATCATTATATTAATATCATTTTTACTGTTTAGTTTATCAATTGTATCAATAAATAGTTTATCCAATTAATAGTATATTAGTTCCATTTAATAATGTGTCGGACATTATTCAATTATTTTGAGCCGGATATATTTTTTTAGCTTCACGTTATATTTCACACAGCAAGGTATGCAGAGGAAACTCGGGCACATACTGTTAAGACACTCTGTTCCCATTGAGACAATTTTGTTCTCCACTTTTCACCGAATTTTGTAGGCATTGCGTGTTAAGTGGCGAAACTTAATGCCGCGCTTTGCTCATAATTTATCTATTTTTTATATTCAAATCTTAATTCCTAGAAATCGTATATGAAAATATAATATACAAACATAATTTCAGAAGTACTCTTTTAATTCAATAACTTTTAGGTGTAAAATTATAAAATACTGCATTCATACTAGGTAATCTTACGAAAGTGGTTAAAAAATATTAAAATTTGTGTGAAGTAATTGTTTTGTTTTACACATTTTGAGTTTCTCCATTTTACACATTTTACACATCATAAATAAACCTTCATAATACTTTTATTGTACTTTTACTTTCTCTTAACTATAAAAATCTTTTATTAGTATATAGTAACCAATTTATAAAAATAAAAAGTTTGTTATGGTTAAGGAGGCTAGGAGCTCACCCTGACCACGCCGTCCGTGGAGCCCGTGATGACGACGTTGAGCGGGTCCCACTCGCGCACCTGGCTGAAGGCCACGCACAGCACCTGCGGCGCGCGCTCGCCGCCGCCCGTGTCCACGCCGCCCAGCGCCGCGCCGTTGATGGACCACACGTGCAGCCAGCTGCCGCTGCACGTCGCGATGTCGCCCTGGACATTGTTATTACATTGTCTTAACCACGTCACGCCTGTGTTTTATTAAATATGAAAATTTTGCATTCCACTTTCCGTACAACTTTTGAGTGGCAGGATTCAAAGCCGCGATTTGACTTTTCATCAGAGTGAGTACATGAAAGTAATATACTCTATCCTCGACTGAGAATCCAACCTATAATCCTAGCGTTTACAATTGGACGCTATCTCAACGACGGCCGTTTTTTTTTGAGGATTAACTGAGTACTCAGTATAATTTAGAAACATTTTTATACAAGATTTAAAAATGCGTATCTGATAAATCTATGAAAAACAATTAAATAAAAAAACATATATTAATTAGTTGTTTATGTATATAATTCTTATCTCCACCGTACTAAACGCTTTGACAGATATAGCAATTTTTTTTTCGACTTGGCTTTATTGCTGTTGACCTGAGCTGATCTTAACAGCCTATCCAGACAGAGAGGGGAAGAAAAATACGAACTTTGATGAACGCTCATGAAGAGTTGGTGATCGCAGGCAAATGCCCTGCGTACGCTAATCAGACAAAATTTTGATTATAATATAATTTTGTTTTTATATTTAAATAGGTTCCTGGATGCCTCAAAAGCGTAACTGGGAGGGGGTAGATGGTGCAGTCAGTGACTCACGGTGAGGTCGTCGATGGCGAGCGCGGAGACGGGCGGCGGTGGCGCGGCGCGCCAGGGCGCCGTCAGCTGGCGCACGAGCGCGCCGCGCTCCACGTCCCACACGATGACGTGCCCGTCGCGGCTGCCGCTCACGGCCAGGTTGTAGGCGGCGCTGGCGGCCACGCACGTCACCGCCTCCTCGTGCCCGTACAGGCACGTCTTCACCGCCAGCCGCCGCCGCCGCGCCCAGTACTGCCACACCGTCACCACCTGCAGATATATGTTTGTTTAAATCTATAAATACTATTACATCGCTTAATATCCAAGCTTCTCATTATTAACTAATTTCTAAAAAAAAAAAAAACACACCAAAACAACTTACAGTACTAGTACCAGCGGTGACGAGCGTCTTATCGTTGAGACACACGCACGCGACGATCTCGCCGCACGCTTGCGCCACACTCTCGCAGACGAACACTGTTTTGTCGTTGTCGTAGTTGCCGATGCGCAGCGAGTGGTCCGCGAAGCCCCACGCCACGTACTTGTTGTACGCGGGAGGCATTAACACCTTGTTCTGTTCTACTGCAAGTATTGCTTTATCTGTGTAGAGAATTTGTCCCACCGGCCCTTTCACTTCTGAAAACAAAGGCATAGCTTATTTTGTTATATATTTTTCTTTATTTTAGCTACACGCATATATATGCTGGGTAAGCGCAAGGAACTTAGAATTAGGTATTTAGGATGCTCTATTCCCGCATACTGTCCAATCTTGGACACATTGATTGTTCACTGGCGGAGCTGTCCTCTTATCAGATCAAAAAATAATTCGTTTCCACCAGTAAAAATTGGACCCCCGAGATTATCATACGCTATGCCTCGACGGCCGTTTCCTTTTTTATTAAGATTAATATTATTTTTTGCATTAGATAATAAAAAGGTTTTAAAGTAAAAATGTGTAATGTAAAGTGACTCATGAATATACTTTTTTAATTCATACACTTTTACAATAATCATATTATTTACCTTTAACTGGCTGTAAAGACGGCCTCAAATTTTCTAAATTATGAAAGAACAGTTTTTCAGGTGGGGTGATACCTTGGGAAGGTATTATATTGTTCGGATCTAAAATAGTCGAACTTCGCTGCGACATTTTTTTACTAGGATGTGCCTTTTTGAACAATTGCTTTGGTATCTGACCGAAGTTATTTATAAATCCTATTGTTGCATTTTTCTTTAATGGATCATCAATGCTAAAAAAAACATAAAATATTGGTAAATATATAATGTAATATAATCGTAATATTCAGTGAAATTAAATTTAAGAGTATCATTTTTTTGAATTAGTACTTCAGCATGGAATAGTTTACACTTACTTGTATATATCAACATTGCCTTCGTAAAAGAGATGGTGGAAGACATTACAAGCTTCTACTGCTGATTGCCCCTGCTGCTTGTATCCAAAGACAAGATCTATCCAATGATGTAGACGATGGGAAACGTAGTCAGACTCTAGTGCAGCGCGATGCATACGGATGAATTCCCGAGGATCGTCCTTCGCCCACGGCGGTAATACTACGTCACCGAGCGCTACTCCGGACTGCTTGCAACCTATACAATTGTTTTTACTTTACGTTGTATCCTACTTTATGTTGTATATTTTTTTTATTTTACGTTGTATCTTGCATATAAGAGAGTGAGGCAGTGTTAGGTGTTAGGGAGTCAAGTGTTAAAGTATTCTATTCGACACGCACCGTCTAGACATTGTGTTTTGAGTGGGATTAAAATAATTCATTTCCCGGGAATACAGCCCACAACTGTCGCGTTTACAGCGACAACCTTGGTATTTAATTATATATAACGTAATTCATAGTCAATACGAGACAAAATTTTAATTTAAAAATTTAAATTAAACAAATTTACCATACTATATTAATTTTTGACCCATTATAATGTACAAACCTAAATCAAAGTTATTGGAATTCTCTAGAAATTCAGGTAAATAGAAGAATTCTGGAATAAGTTCTTTCACATCAGCCATATTGTGCCTTGAGGCTGAGTTCCATGCTTCTTTGATAGAATGAAACATTCTGGAAAAAAAAACGTTGATTGAATATTATGTTTGAATCATTTTATTAGATACTGTAGTATCTATCTATTTTATTTTTTATTCTATATACCTGTCTGCGAGATCAAAATGTCCCCCTTGTAATCTTAAGAAATGCTGCGTAAATGGTTCCATTCTCACAAGATATGAGCACACAATCATAGCAGAAGAGTAGTGAGTTCCATAGTGATATGGTGGTGTTTCACCATGAGGATCATCCCATTCCTAATAATAGAAAAATAATTTTATATCATAGTAATGAATTACAAGGGTATATTATAGCAATTTAATACAAAACTGACAGATATATAAAGAAAAATATAAATGATAAAATATACCTTATATCTTTTCCTAAATTGTTCTAATCTATCTGAACTTTGAGCTCCCATTGGTTTTGTCAAATCTCGGAACGTAGCAGGATGAGTCAGGTCTAGTTCTAAAGAATCATAATCAGCCAAAATCCAGGGGAAGACTGGGTATTGCATGAGATCGTTGTACGAGCGACCGGCGAGGGTGTTTAGATGCATCAGGTATTGGAAGTTTGATATTTCCCCTCTCTGTGAAAGAACGAAATTAAAGATAAATATTAAATTAGTATGTACTCATTATTAATTATTTTAGTACAAATAAATGATTTTAAAGATTTAGGTATGTAACCCAGGAGCTTCCAAACTGTATCTTGCTTCTTCACTCGTTAGTCTCCCAATTGTGCGCCGCTGCCCCGCCACCGAGCCCGCCGCGCTGTCCACCACGTACACACACACATACACGCCACGTGACACTCACCAGCCAGCGCTGCGTGACGGACGTGTCGCCGATGAGCGTGGCGAGCAGGCCGGCGGGCTGCTCCACGGCCACGCCGCGCCGCTGCCCCGCCACCGAGCCCGCCGCGCTGTCCGCCATGCCCGTGGCCAGCGCCGTGAATCGCACGTACACCTACACAATACATCAAACTACACATAGCAAACATTTTATATTTAAACTTTTTATTTGCTTCCGTTTGTAATTAGTTTTTTTATTGTATTACCACAATTATAGTTTAAAAAAAGTACATGTGTAAGTTTAAAAAAAAACACCGTTACAAAAGTGCTAAATATGGCACTTTAAAATGCTCATTGCATTTAACTTATTTGTTTACACATATGTATAATTTTTATGTATGAATAAAGTCCAAATTAGTGATATTATATGTCTAATAAAATAAATTTCATTTTTTTGTTCTCTTTCTCTCCCTCGCCATTGTCAAAGATGGTCACATAAGACTGCTATACTTAGAGTGACGTCACATATATACACAATAAAAAAAACTTGTAAATTGTTAAATTTAAACAGTACTTCCAAAATTATGTTTGTATATTACATTTATACGTAATGTCACAAAATTTACCTCTACAGCCCTTGTCACATGATGTTAAAGTTTGACGATCTCCTTTATCTCACTTAACGTAAAGAGAATTTACTTCCACGTTTTGTTTTGCCAGAGTGAGGAAATGAATGTAACTTATATAAAATCATCAATATAAAAGTCGTATTTATATTGGTGATTTTATATTTTATTGTTCTGCCACGATAGCTGTTAGAAGTGCCATATATTATAATGAATAATAATATATGGAACTCCGCTCCCGTTGCGTATTTTCCGCCGAATACCGTAGGCATTGCGTGTCAAGTGGCAGAACTCAACACCGCGCTTTACCTCGTTATCAGATGGAGGAAAATATTAAATATTCCACTTCCTCGAGTTAGAATCGAACCCACAGCTTATTCTTAACTTTTACTTTTATTACTTTTTTAGATTTATTCTTAATTTTTACTTAGACACGATGTAATTTTTTTTGTAAATGCATTTACTATATGAAAACATAAATCTTACCTTGTTTCGTACTTTCCTAGGGAAAGCGAGCAAATAGTTTCTTCCATCACTGGAAAATACTTCCAACGCTATTGGTTGCAATAAATATCTTCTTTTATGAACTTCCCTGAAATACACCATCATTTATATATACTTAATTTCTCATTATATATTAAAATAATATATATTATTTAAAAAATATATATGATATAAAGTTGAGCCAAATACCTTATATCCTCATATAAAAACTTTGAGCATTGTCGCTGATTGCTTCTCTGTATACCTTGACTGGGTAGTATAGGTTCATAATCATCCGGACAACTGTCTAAATCCCGTATCTCCCTATTTTTCAGTAAAGTGAATCCATCTATTACATAGCAATGTTCACGACCGAAAAGCAAAAGACCTTCCGTAGTATCCAGACCTTGGATCCTTGCGCAGCGGAACATGTGGGTTATCTAAGAGTTATATAAAAAGTGTTAAATTGTATGTATTTTTGTTCATGTATATTTTTTTTATCAGCTTATATATTAGATATCTGCCGAATTCTGGAGGCGTTGCGTGTTGAGTGCCAGAACTCATCGCCGCGCTTAGTGCCGACACTAGAGCGAAGAAATGGAAATATAAATTTAAGTAAATATTTCATCTGCTCGAGTGGGGATCGAACCCACAACCAGTCGATTTTAGTCACACTTCGTGCCGCTGCGCCACGACTGGACTGTATAAAATAATTTACAGAAAATATAAAAACACAAAATGTAAAAACTATGATAAGATGCAATTTTTTGTGATATTATCAATTAAATATATTATACAGTGTGTTTAATTTTATAAAGTCATTATATTCTATATAATTTTGGTATTTCGAAAATAAGAGGATTTCTATTAATACTAAAGATTATAAAATATTCACAAAAAGTTATATATAAGTACCTTGTATACTTACAATTTTTTTTAATACTACTGAAACTTTATAGTATTCTTTATTTTTTTTAAATATTTCTATTTGCTTTTGAGTAACCACTTTATCCCGCCAATAGCATAGTAAGCAGAGAGAATTTAATGAAGACAAGACACTCCATCCTCCGATTCCGTTTTCCGCTCAAATTCAAGGGGGCGTTCATTCATATTGAGGGGCGGAACTCAATGTTATATTTTATTTTACCAGAGTCTGGAAATAATTTGTCCCCAGGGCGGTCATAGAAATAACAACGATCACTTTGCAGTCACACTTTACCCCATTGGGGAACGATGCCTCTAGTTTTTCTTTTTCAATCTTATTTATAATGGGCTATAACAAAAACTATTATATATTATATACCTTTTCGTGGTGTTCCAACAATCTTAAAAGAGTTTGGTTATCAGGTGGTGGTGGTTGTGGTTCATCTTCATCTTCTGCGTCGGGGCCATCTTCGTTAGCTATAACAAAGTAATATAAAACAATTACATTTCTACTATTTTTTCATTTAAAAAATGTTTCTTATGTATAGCGTTGAACTTAGTATCAAGACACTCCATTCCGTGTATTAAATAGCGGACCTTAGCGCCGCGCTTTGACTTATTACCAGACAGAAAAAAAAACAAAAAATCATTTCCCGAGTGAAAATCGAACACACATCCCGTCACGTTTAGTCAGACGCTGTGCCGCTGTGCCACGCTCTATCTTTATTTTAAAGCTACTTACATAAATATAATTTAATTTACTTATTTTGCTAGTCCTTCTCTATCCTGCAAGTAATATTATGAGCGTGAAAGTTTGTAAGAATAGACGTTCCACTTTCACGCAATAACTTTACGAACAGATTTAGATGACGTTATTCTGATGTATAAGCTATATGCTTATGCATCAGAATAACGCATAGGCTACAATTTATATAATTTGGCTATAAACAGTTTTTATATATAAATTGTAAGTTTAAATGCGTTTTAATGGCTAGTAGTAATATAGACTTACTTTCTGTTGATTGATTGGTGCCACGGCTCACAACTCCACTGCTAACAAGATCGGAAGGAGATCCGTCCTCATTAATCTCATCAATTGACAATTCTTTATTACTGAAACAAGATATTAAAATATATATACAATATTTTTTATTGCTTCACGCTGTAGTGTGTGACTACGCTGCTATATGCGGGGCTTATAGCAGTATAATCAGAGGGAACCACTACCACCAACCACCACTACTACCACCAAGAGCAACATAAATACCACTTTTCATCCAATTTTCCTGACATTACGTGTTTTGTACTCAACACCACGCTGTCTTGTTACCATTGCTTGGAAATGAAAATAATTTATTCCCCCAAATGAGAATCGAACCCACGACCGTTGCGTTTACAATCAGACGATGTTCCGCTACGCCACAAAGGCCCCGGAAGAGAAAATATAATATTAATCTTTTATATTTAAGAAATATTACTTTTAAAAAATATATATATTCACGTTGATCAATATACCTTGGTAGTTCCTCTTCGTAAGTCTGAAGTTCAGTAGTTTCAATGCTATCTGTTTCTCCTAGATTACTGGAAGTGCGCCATTGCTGGTATACTCTATAGTATTCTTTACTGTCTCGACTTTGAGCCACTTTATATTTTAATTGTTTCTGTAGAAAATAAAATAAAATATTAGATATAATCAATAAATTGATAATTTTCTATTCAACAAATGTTAAATAAGATTCAATAACATATTGAAGTATATTTTTGACATTAGTTAAATAAAATTAATAACATGAAATTTATGGATTCTTATAACGTTAAAACGCCTTGTACATAGTTAAAATAATTATGTATAATGTAATGTACTAAACTAACATTCATAATAAATATTACGGCCAGTCGTGGCGCAGGGGCAAAGCGTGCGACTGCAAATGCGATGGGTTGTGGGTTTGATACCCACTGGGGTGAAATAAATAAAAGTATATGATTTTCATTTCCTGGCTCTGGTAAAGAGGCAAAGCGCGGCCGCTGCATATACTGTGTTAAAATAATCTTGTTTCTTTCCCTCAAATTTTTGAGACAATACGTGTTGAGTGCCGAAAATCAACGCCACAGTTTGTCTTCTTACCAGAGGAGGAAATGAAAAATAATTCATTCCCTCAAGCTGAAATCGAACAACCGTCGCGTTTACAGTCAGACGACTAACGATTAATGAACATTAATGTATATACTGACAGCGTCGGCGCGCTCGAGCTCGGGGCGGAACGGATAGTGCGTGTAGAAGGCGTGGTTGCGGCGCAGCTGTTTGCGCATGCGACACGGACCCTCGGTGCAGTGCAGAGCCCACTGCAATACACAACAATAATAAGTTATTTATTGTAACTTACACATTACATATTTCTCTTTTGGTAAGCTATAAATGTCAGCATGTGGAAATGTATTTACAATACTTATTTAAAAAAATATACTTATTCCTAAGTGTGGAATAACACTTTAAAAATGTTAAATATATGTATTTACAAGTTTTGTTTGCGTCTCCTGCAATGTTTCTTTTTAAATGCAAATATGCCATTGTTTCACCAAATAAGTGACATAATAATATAGTTGGATTAACATAGCCTGAAGCTGTGATGTAGTCATTATTGCTCACTTTTAGAAAATAATTGAACAATTTCCAAATAAAGCAGGGGACGCAGAGAATCTAAAATATATGTATCCCTACTTTCATCCTGAGTTCCAGACATTGTAAATGGAGTACCTTGTCGAGCGAGGGCGCGCGCGTGGGCCCCCACAGGCCGCGCTCGCGCGTGAGCTCGCGCCACGCGCCCGCCCACTCCGCCTGCACGTAGCGCGTGGTGTGCGCCGCCGTGTGCCCCGCCGCCGCCAGCTGCACGCCCCACGCCTGCCTGCACGCACAACAGTACGATGTAATACGCCTCACAGACAACAACATAGCGTGCAGTGGTTTTATCGAAATTTGAAAACTTTGTTTAAAATATATTAGTGGTACTTGTTAGATCATTTTTTATTTTACATCTCTTTATCAACCTTAAGATTCAATTGGGACACATTTAAAAAATTGTGTAACAACTCTATTAATTACTAGTCAAATTTCATAAAGGGCCCTATTCATATAGGCTTTAATAAAGGCTATAGGAATAGGGGCTTGAAAAAACTTTAATAAGAAGTACTTTTGTTTCCTTGAAACTACATAAAATTTATCTTTATGCTTATACTTATTTACTTATTTAGAAATCTTTCCTAAATGTGGAATAACACTAAAATTTTTAAAAATATTTTTTAAAAATATTATACATAAAGCTACCATCGGTTCATAACATAATTCTACTCAGTTTCTCTTTTCAACATATACTTTGCATAAAAGTAAAATGATCTTATTTCCCCATATTTTCATTCAATATATCGAACAAAGTTTTAATCTTTACTTACAAAAAAATAATGTATTCTTTTTCACCGTTTTCACTTTAAATTACATTTGATATTCGGCGACTATTGTGCGTGTTTGTAGATAACAGTCTAACTTGTATTGCAATTGTCACACATTTTTTAAATTCCATTGTGTCATTGCTTACCTAACCAATTGTACGTGATCTTGCATATAAGCGAGGACATGCTCCCGAGGCGGATGTGAACGTTGCTTCGCCGAGTCCTCCTTCTTGACTTTAGTGCGCGACGCGAGACGGGTCAGTCCACCCGTCACCTTCTGTATCTTGGATTGGATCTGGTTGTGTAGTTCCCAAGGAACGCGGTACACGGCCTGTTCAATATAAAGACACAAGTTACAGTATTGTAATGTAATGTTGTTTAGAAGTAAGTAGTTGTAAGGCGCACCTTCCGCTCGGTGTCGACGTAGTGGCCCCACAGGCGGTGCGCGCAGTCGTGCAGCTGGTCGCGCGCGGCGGCGAGGTCGGGCGCGCGCGCGTTGGCGGCGGGCGCCACCAGCGTGGTCTTGAACACCTCCTCGATGGCCGGCTTCTTGCACGCGTACAGCTCCTCCCACACGCGCCGCGCCGCGCCCGCCATCAGATTACGACCTGCGCCAGACCAATTGTATTTACAGTTATAATATTCAAGTCATTTGGGGCAATAAGCGCGGCGTTGAGTTCCACCACTCAACACCAATAGTCTTGAAAATTGGAAGGGGTATGGAATTTTTTGACATAAGAAAATAAAAAAGATCACTAAAATATAAAAAAAGATATTTATAGATAGTTCATAATTAGAAAAAAATTAAATACATTCGTATTTGAGAATTACAAACATTTCATTATTAAAAAGGAGCTTACCTTGATGTGCAGTCAACTTGTCATCTCTGGATTCGAGATCTCCGCTGGGGTTTACATGCCAGGTGGTACGCATGTGAGAATCTAATGCAATTTTCATGTTAGCGCTAAGTTGAAGTAAACAGTATGTCAAACACCCGATAAATTCCAGTTCATGGTTTCCCGCTCCAAAAATCAATAACCTGCAAAGATGTAATAGAATATTAATTTTGTTTTTAGTATTAGTATTAGTATAGAGCAAACCGTCATGTGTAGCATATCTTTTCAATAAAAAACCAATATAATGTGAATATTTTAAAACTAATGTAACATTTTTTTTTAATATAAGATTTTCTCGAGTGGGAATCAAATCTAAAATATGTAACGTTTACATTCACACACTTGTGACACGACTAGCCTCAAAATATATAAAGAATTTTAGTTCGGGAATAGCTTTATTTTTTTATTATTCTTAAACAGTTCCATTCATTATTCGCTAATTACTTAAAACACGTCTTTTATTCTCTAAAAATCCTTAACAAGCGAAAATATCATTTGTAAACTTAACACTTAGTAATAAATAATTTACATCTCGACCATTTAAGGAAAGCCGCTATTGTGTATGGAGTGACTTGACACCCATGCTTACTGGTCATGTATTTTATTGCACTATATTAAATAAGATTTAATTAGACAATAATGACGCCCATACCATAGTTTTTTAAATATTATTCTTTTTAACTTAACGCAAAATTCCGCATATAGCAGGGTAGACAGGTGGAAACTAATGTTAATGAGTTAAGGCATTCTATTCTCAAGTTTCTGCCCAATTTTAAGACATTGAATGTTGAGTGGCGGGACTCAGCGTCAAGCTTTATCTTCTTATAAGAGCGAGTAAATCAAAATAGTATATTCTCTCGAGTGGGATTTTAACCTACAACCGTCGCGTTTACTGTTGTCCCTAAGACTTATTGATTTTTATTGATTTATAACTGATCATAATTGATCCATTTAAAATAAAGAAACAGGATTTTTTATAGCGTAGTACCTGTTCGTAGTAAGTTTATGCAGTGCTTCGAGTACAGACATCTGGTCTGCAATGGAGTCTGTGGACCGTGATAATAGAAACAATATTGTTCTATTCAAGCAGTGATGCAATCCCTCTAGTGAAATGACAGAAGATTTCTTTTTGGCTTGTGTCACTAATTTTACCAAGAAATCGAATACCTAAAAAAATATTAATATTTGAAATAAGTATTATAATGCTAAAAAAAATAGTTAAAGTTTGAAAAAAAAACGTTGTTTACCAACATTGTACTAAGAAAATATAGTTAAGCGTAGATAAACACAATATTTTTTTACGTTTTAGTTGTACTAAAATCAAAAATATTTGATTTCTGACATTATTGAAATAAAAACATGACTGTCACAACAACAACAATAAAATATGTTATTTAATTTAACTCAATTAATACATTAGACAACGTGTCTTTTGCTAACTAACAAAATATTTTTTCTTATTTATTTTGTTACATAATATACTAATAGTTTACCTCATGTGGATCTCTCGACAATTGTCCTTGCCACAACTTATCTACAAGTCGGGCCGCAAGATAGCACACATTGGATATGTTAGATTCGGATCCAAATAGCTCAGTGCTTAAGAGATTTTCCATTATTGTTGTCAACACTTCCGTCTGGTATTCAATTTGTTGTTGACTAGTAGAATTTGCAGGTGATGCGTCCAGCACTAGATCTATCACCTAAAAGAAAATACAGATTAGATAGAAGATAATATAAGGATTCGTGAGTTAGTTGTTGAGAGATTGCATCGCGTGCTGTTAGTATTTTTAGAGAAATATTACAATATAGTATAACTTAGGCCCACATTTAAGAAGTAATAGATTTGTACAAAAGATGTCATACAGACAACAAGAAGTCATTTGTGTTGTTTCAGAAATCATGTTTTATAGGTGGTTAGTTTTACATTTACATAGTATACAATGTAACGATCACGTATTTTGTACGCCCTCGTATACATAGGTCATAGATAGTTTAAAAACGAAAAACGTAAATATTTTGAAATAAAGCATTTAAAAGCATAGTTAGTATGACGATAGAGATTTGTTTTTTTCAACATCGTAAAGTGGCAGTAGAATATTTAATAAATAGTTCGAAATATACGAATATTTACGTAATAAAAGTACGATCGTGGAGCGCAGGGGCTACATGGCGTACAAAACACTGAAGGCGGTACGGCGTCGGACGTGCTCTAGAACAACATCCATTTACGATAGCTTGTTAATGTCGTATTATTTTAATGAGTCAAGCAAGAAACATATGGAAGTTAAAATATAATTATAACTCAATTTCGTCAAAATTTCGTTTTATGCATTGTGTTGTTAGTCGAAACCCAAAACACTGTTTGCAAGACAGTGGAAAGGACAATAATTAAAAAGTAAATATTCACCCAAATTGGTATTGAACCGACTATCAGCAGGTATAGTTTATTAATTGCACTATAAAGACATTATTGTTGATATGCAAAGTAATAAAATACATAAAATATAACTGTATGTACGAGCACGCATGTTAGAGAAAGTCGAAGTTAATCTAAGTCACAAATATGTATATATCGCAAGGCTGAAGCTGAGCTGTGCATCTGTGAGTGTGTCTAAAAGTCGAGACAGAAAAAAAAATCTTTAACACTAAAAGATACATCTTGTATCAATTCTTCTACACCTGCGGACATATGCAATGCCTCGTAATTTTCACGTCTGTTGTTTCGTTTGAGTTAATAATGAATTGTTCCGTTATATCGTGAGGAACAGTGTATGTATATAATAAATTAAGAATTAAAAATGTGACGTTGCTAGCTGAAGTGTAGTACTAACACAAATGCAAAGCTCAGCTTAGCCCTCGCAGACTATAGGAAATACCAAGGGTTGTATAGAATTCTAATAATAAAGGCGAAATTCGAAATTAGCCTATATCAAAAAGCAAATAACACTAAATATAACACCAAATGATTTATAACTATATTCTATTTTATTACTCAACAGGCGCCGTGGCACAGCGTCTGTAAGAGAGACGGTTGTAGGTTCGATTCTCACTCGCGGAAGGAATTATTTTCATTTCCTGACTCTCGTAACAACGCGTGGCGTCGAGTCCTGCCACTCAACACGCATATGTCTAAAAATGGGAAGAAAGTGAATAAATGACAATAACACTTACAGGTGCGGCTTTAGCAGATACGCTCATAGACAAAGAGTCCAGTACAATGACCCGCAGGAAGTCCATAACAGCGTGCCGCACTGGATGTTGGGTGAGCGACGCTGACGTGTTCGGTATCACCACTTCTTTTTCCGAACCCGGAGTTGAAGCCCCTGAGCTATCGCCGCTTTCACATATTGCTAAAACGATGGAGTCATTTTGTAAAATATTGGTTATGTTTTTTTTAGCGTCACGTAGTATCCTACACACAGCAGGGCAGACAGATGAAACATAGTGTTAAGACACTTCATTTCCCATTTTTCGCCAGATTCGGGTATGGTGTGTTGAGTGGAACTCAATGCCGCGATCCCAGAACGAAGAAATAAAAATATTAAATATTCCATTTCCTCGCGTGGGAATCGAACCCACAGCCTGTCGCGTTTAGTCCCACTTTGTGCACCTGTGCCATGACTGGCTTCAACTGGTTATGTATTTTTATTTTTTGTCCCAAGTGGGAATCAGATCCATGACCATCGGTTGACGGAAATATTATTTTATCAGAGCAATAGTCCATTTTGGTTGCAGGCAAGTATGATAAAAAAAATGTTCTACTAAATATTACTTAAAAACTTACGCATATGTATATCGTCTGTATTATTCGGTGGAAAAAGAGTTGAAGCCAATGCTGTCAACACTTCTGCACTCATCATTAATGTCACAAAATCTGGCAGTGTGTTGTAAAACGAAAACAGGATCTGTAACAAACACGAGATTAACAAAAGAGTTTAGTTTAAGAGTCAGTGCGACTCGACACGTGTCGTAATGGGGAGCGACTCAACACTAGGTACTAACTTGCACAATGGCGACGGGGTGTCCGGCCAGCCAGGCGGGCGCGGCGGGCGCGGGCGCGTCGTGCACGAGCGCGCGCGCCGCCGCCAGCAGGATGACGGCGGGCTCGGCGCTGAGCGTGACGCGCGCGGCGAGCGCGGCCGACGACTGGCGCGCCGGCGCGCCGCCCCACGCCGCCGCCCACGCGCGCTCCACGGACAGCGCGCGCTCGCCCGCCTGCGCCGCCGGCTGCCCCAGCGCCAGCGCCAGCAGCAGGTAGTACAGCTCCGGGATCTGCAGGTGGCGCAGCAGCAGCCTGGAACCGATTTGGATTATTTACGTGTGTTATTTTGATCAGAGATCTGCTAAAATCTATTTAATATATTTTAAAATAAATTCGTTCAAAAATTATTTAAGTAACATTGATATTCAAATAGAAAAATGTCATATATATGTTTTATCGTAACACGGTCTGAATGCCCGCCTTTTGGGCCAACCAATCATTTTGAACACTGAGCTTGATTTTTGTAAAATACTTTTTTGTACTAACAGTGGATAGAAGTTAGTAGCCCGCCCGCCCCCTATTTCGCTTGTTTGAAATGATTTATTTAATGTTATTTAAAAAAAATAAACAGAATTGTTAGTAAGATACTTCGATTGGATGTATACCAAGCGAGCGGCGTGAAGCCGGGCGTGTAGAGCAGCGGCGCGTGCAGGTGCGAGTGCGAGTGCACGGCCGCCGTGAGCACCACGCCCGCCTGCTGCGACGCCACCAGCTCCGTGTGCCGCAGCCACCCCCCGTTGCTGGCGCCCTCGCGGAACCTGACAACGTTGTATCCTGTATTCCCGCAGGGTAGGCACTTGTGTTAAGATGGAGTGCGTTCCTCCATTTTACGAGACAATTTCTTCTTTAAATCCCTTTCATTATTTTTTTTATTTAACAATTTTTAATTCATGTAAAATTTTGATGTAATATGTGTAAAAATTTAAAACGAAAGTAATATACAGAGTAATTAGTAGATGAGATCATTAGATAAATATTTAAATATTCCTAGAAAAGCGGGAATAAATAGGATTTTACTTTTATAGTCCACGCAAATGAGCTGTATACTAACCATTCACATACTAAAATAATATGTTGAATTTACATCCTACCTTTGCATTATAGCTGATTGCTGACCCTGTCCAGAACACATGACCACTAATATCTTCATGGCCAACAACACTGTACTAGGGTGGACATTCTCTTGCATGAAACAAAGGAGCCAGTCCATTCCAAGCACTCTGGAGATTTCCTCACTGACTACATTGCTTTCTAAGTTTCTCGTCATCAACAGCAGGCAATGTATGAAATTTAAGCATTTGTTTCTCAATATGATAACATGATCTACGTCTGAATCTTTATCAAATTCATTATCCTTGATAACAACACTTTGCTCCGATTGAGAAGGAAGTGGGAGTGTATACGCCAAAAATTGACCTAAGCACAGAAGATCGCTGGGTCGAGGCTGGCCACCTAATAGATTAGCCAATAACTGAACAAGGACATTCTTTGTGCTTGGGTTTTTTATATCGTTAACAATGTACAGTAGTTTAGGCACCAATTGAAGTTCTCTCATTGTGCGTAAGTTGTGCGTTCTATGCGCAGTCTCTGTAGCCAGTTCAAATAAATGTTCGAGTAACGATTTAATCAATCCACCTGGTGCATTCAACCATACTTCTAGATCACATATTAGGTCCTAAAATCATATATGTGTTAAAGGATACTTTAATAATAAGAAATACATGATTTAAACATTTTAAATACTTACTTGGAATGCTGTCAAATTTGGAATTGACGAAGTTTCCTTTTGACTATCTACTGTACCAACAAGGCCAAATATTAAATGTAATATATGCGAGTTGAGCAGTTGCTTTTTCCTCTTCAAAAGCATCGCCAGTGTTTGATAACCTTTTCGCCTGTCCATTTCTGCTTGAGCCGCCTTGTTCGAACGAACCACACACACTAGAGCTTTCACACCCGCATATAAACATTCTACATCTTGAGCCATTGCTATCAGTCCTAATAACACGGAACATCCGCCTACTGTATCGATCTGGGAAGCAAATTAATCATATAAGAGGGACTTAAGTGTTTTAATCATATAAGTAAAATTAAAAAATAAAAGACACCACGCCTGAGTCAGCAAGTGTTTGAGTATATGAAGAAAATTAGAAACAGATTTATAGAAATACTAGATACATTGCTTGTTTAGTTAAAACACGGGAAACGAATAAAAGTGAAATAATTATTTATATATGTGCATATTAATCTTACCATAATAGCTGCTGGTTTTGGGCAAAATACTCTCACTCCCAGGTACCCTACGACCGTTCCACCCAAACATCTAGCTGGACCCATCAGATGACCTGCAGAATTGTGTAATATCCGTATTGGAGTCGCATTTTCATGTGAAGACATTCCGAGTTGTTTTGCTATAGCTTTATTATCATTTTTGCTGTACACTTTGCGTATCTTAGCAAGTGTCAATTGTGACAATGCTCGTGCGTTAATTCCAAATACAACTTTCTCTTCAGCTATAAGCGGAGCCAATGGCTCTTGGTTTAGTCCAGGTGGAAGGGGAGCTTGTAATGTTCCCACATAATGTGGTCCAAGTTGATAAATAACTGATATTGTTTGCGGAGACAGTACCTGCAATTAAATCGTTATAGATATTTATTTATCAAGAAATTTATTCTACAATTTCATGACTAACAACGACTTATAAACAGAAATCTCTGTTTTGTGTTATCTATTGTACCATTTACTACTTAACTATTGAGCTTTTTAATTAATAAACCATATAATTCTAGGCTACTCAGGCAATGTTTGACTGTAAACGATAAGGTTGGATTCCCACTTGAACAACTTTGACATTAAAATAGAATATTTTCAAAGCGGCCTGGAACACTCAACACGTTGTGTTCAAACATCAACAACAGCAGCAATATAAGAATATAACTGACGTCCTCCAGCAAGAGCGCGGGTCCCTGGCGCCACACGAGGCGCGAGTAGCGGCGCCACTGCGGCGGCGTGCCCAGCACGCAGTACACGCTGGACGCGCCCGACAGCGTGGCCGCGCCGCCGCCCGGGTTCGCGCTCACGTAGTGCAGCTTGCCCGAGTGCATGTGCTGGCCTGGCGACACACGTATGATATGGATACATTCGTTTCATTAATTAAACACATTTTTATTTTATTTTTCACTTAAACATATTGGAAAGTAAAAATAAATAGTACAAAGAATATTTATATTTTATATTCAAAATTATAAGGCAGTAAAGTAGAAATAATATATATAATTACCGTCTAAATATAGCGAAAACGATGAATTTTTCAACACTGCTCTATTGAACAACAATGCAAGGTGGTGCCATTGTCCCTCGTGCTGTAAGTCCGGACACCAAACGCGCGCGCCGCACTCACCGGCGCCGTCCGGCTCCCATTCACCTACATCTGCAATCACATAGTCAAATCGTTTAAAAAATGCGTAGAACATATTATAGTATAATAAGAGGTCGTCACGGTGCATCATTTGATATCTAAACTGACGATTGTAGATATAATTCCCACTGAAATTCGAATGAGTAATTTTTATTCTTCTTATAAACCTTCCTGGTTATAAGACAAAGCGCGGCGCTCTGTTTCGAAAGTTGGGCGGACTATCATAACACTAGGTTACCTTTGCTTTACCTGCCAAATGCAGACTACAGCTAAAAAAATATTATAAAAGAAATTAATAAACAATTTTATGTATTTCTGTATCACAAACATACATTCTAATAAAATATAAAGCTAACACTTTCACATTATACGTAACAAAAAAATAAAAACGTACTATGCGGAACCAAAGTCTCCTGCGTAGAAACTATAATAGCCTTATCTCTCGCGGACAACACAACTGTGAGGCACACGAGATGTTCATCGCGGCTGTTGTTAATATTCCTCACTAAAGTCAGAAGTCTGACGCAATGTGGGTCTGAGCGGGGGTCCGAGTACTTCTCTACACATATCCACGTTGAGTATGTCAATCCGGTTTGTGGTGGAAATACTCTGTCGCCTGCAAAATATTAATTATATTTAATATTATTATATAAGTACCATTTAATTTTGTGCAAATATATAACTTTAAAGTTCATATATAAAACTCACATCTTTCAAATATCTGTACTGTATCTGTGTTATAAATCCCTGCATAGCCTTAGCATTAGCATAGAGTATATCTACATATAATGTTTTTTATGTCTAATTTATTTTAATTTAATATTAAGCCAAACAAAATTTTTAAATTTCTTTTTTTTTTTTTTTTTCTTCACGCTGTATCCCGCACACAGCAGGGTAGGCAGAGGGAACCTAGTGTTAAGACACTCCGTTCCCCACTTTCTGCCGAAATTCTGGAGGCATTGCGTGTTGAGTGGCAGAACTCAACGCCGCGCTTAACCTCGACACCAGAGCGAAGAAATGGAAATATAAATTTTTTATAATAGAAAATGTCTATAATTTAGTTTTAGTTTAAGTACCTGATCCAATACCACCCAGAGTGGCTGTATCTTGAGTGCCGAGAGCATTTAAATTAGCTGATTGTGGCGCGATGCTTGGCAAATACAAGCAACCAAAGCCTTCGGCTGACATATCGAACTCCACAAACGGAGGTAACGTACAAGAGTTCTGCGACCTACCGACACACGATAAACTAGAATAATAGTAAGTCAAGAATTCTAAAATATGACAGATGTATTGTTAAAACATTAGTTAATTTACCTGTAGTCCCGTGGTGTCGTCATGGATACTAAAGTTTTGATCCGAGTCAATGGAACAGGACCACCAGGTTGCCATACTTGCCCCGGTTCCGGGGACGAGCAGTTCAAAGGATTTCCCATACGCAAGAATTCCCTAATACACAAAAATAAAATTTGTTTTTGTTTTTAGCTTCACTATGTATCCCGCATATAGCAGGGTGGGCAGAGGGAATCTGGGAACCTAGTGTTTCCGTTCCCCAGTTCCCGCCGAATTTTGACAGCATTGCGTGTTGAGTGGCGGAATTCAACGTTGTCCTTTGCCTTCCTAGTAGAGTAAGGAATGAAAATATTAAATATTTTATAGCCCCGAGTGGGCATGGAATCCACAACCATCGAATATAAATATATACAGTCGCACGATTGTCCGAGCACGGCCTCGATTATAATTTTATTTAATTAAAAGTTTGTTACTTTTCTATCGTTATTGCCATCCGATAGTTTTCTAAACGTTTACGCCTTACATATTTAATCACCTCCACTATTTTTAGTTTGACGCTGCATCTGTAGGTACCTGAGCTCGGTGGGGCGCAGCGCGTGCGCGGCGAGGCGCTCCAGCACGTACATGGCGGGCGCGTGCAGCGGGTGCCGCTCGCCGCGCAGCGCCGCGCCGCACACGCGCAGCACGGCGCCCGCCAGCCCCGCGCCGCACATCACTTGCTGGTTGCGCTCGCTGTACACAAACATTCAATATTTCTCTACTTTTGCCCAAATGTTGAGACATTGCGTATAATATATGATATATTAATTCGTCCTGAATTCAATTAATGATGTGTAAAATGACAGAACTCAATATTATGCTTTGTTTTGCCGAGTGGGAAGTGAACACACCACAGCCGTATTTATAATCAGACACTATCCCACTGCGTGGCTATTGACGCGAATAAAGATTTGCCTCTTAAAATTAGAAGCAATAGAATATTTTAAGTTTGCTAATGCTATATTAATTTTATATTTTACCTTCACGTATAAGAACTTTATTTCGGACAATTTCTGAAAATTCTTAGCATTTTTTGGACGAAGGATAACGATGTTTTATCTTGCTAGAGAGGAAAATGGAATTACTTCAATATAAGCGCTTATGAGAACAAACTTGAATTCTTTGACCACAGTTAAATGGTTTCTAAATGCAACATAACAAAGTTGATTCCATGTTAATATTATAAAATAATTGAAATAAATCTAAGTGATACCTTCTGACAAGGCTCTTCAGCACATGAGCAAGGTAGTCTCGAATGGCTCTTGAATATTCTCCATGTTCCGAGGGCCGCGGCAAGGCTGGTAAAAGCTTCGCAAGCACTATGACGACTCCTGAATGTACCACCCACGCCTCCCCACTATTGTTCCCCATTGATAGATTTAATGGAGTAGCGCGCCCTGCCGGTTTTGCCTTTAAAAATATTCTAATTATTAGTGCTTTTTTTCATATTACTTAAAAAATAGAAAAGTAGCATTAAATTTACACCATTTTTACCAAACAATTCGATTGGACATTCCTAATATAAAGCACGTTTCGTATTTGTTATAATGCTTAAGTAGCGAGTTTTCAGAAACATTGATCGTTGGTTGACCAAAGTGAAAATATCTTTCAGTTTAAGTATACTGCTTATGACTGACAAAATAAAAATATTTGAAGTTAGATTACCTCATTAATAGCAGAACTTTGTCTTGTCAAACTTGGAGACTTTACATTCAGTGATCCACAAAAGGTAGGCTTATCAAATGAATCCAAAGCGACATCATATAAAAGCCTTAATACTATACAGGCGTGAACAAACACCACTGGTATGTTCTCTGGTAATCTAGAAAGACAATTATATGTGGAATTAGAAATTATTGATTAATAAATAGTTGAACATTTTAATTATTGTTTCAGTACTATTAAAATAACAAATTAAGCTTATGGAATTAAAGTGACCGTCTTTATGTATTATATCTATATAATCAATTTGTATGATAATGTATTAGATCTATGTATTAGATGTTATATGAATAATATTTTGGTATCATAAAAAAACCGATTCAGCAACTTACGTCATTTCCAATATATTTCCAGTAAACAAATCATGAAACACTTCATACATTTCAGGGTCTCCGGGTTCCGTATCGTTTTGAAGTTCAGTGTCCTCAGTAAAGCATCCCAACAATCTTACAGTTTCGTATAATGTCGTCATGCAAATCTGTAACAGTCAAAAATATTCTTTTGATCACTGTCGATTTCTCGTGTAAAAGTATTTAAATGTCTAGTACGATTCCCATCTTTTGTTTTGTCGTAAATATTTCAAATTAATGTATAGGCATAACAAAACAAGTATTTAATATTGAAATACTTCTGCTACTTCTTACCTCGTGATGAAAAAATTTGGCATTGGCAGGTTCAAATCTCATGGCTGTACTAATAGTGTAAAATACAATGTGTATTAGTTGCAACATGTCTCGATCCATCAATTCGTTTCCTTTCAACTTTCCCTCTAATGATACCAGTACACTCGTCACGTATACAAAACCACTGACCTACATTTAAAATGTATTTGTAATTTGATAGATTATATACAAAAATAACAGAAAAAATGTTAATAAGAAATTAATTTTCGGTATACTTTTCTAAAGATAGTTCTAGTCCGATGCGAATCTCTCAAACAAACAAGTAAAGCTTTCAATATGTGGAGTTTTAACTTCAAGGCATCGTTTGGCGCAGCGTGCATACCGCACAAAAGAGCCGCCATGTCCTCTTCTCCCGACCCGCTGACTATTAGCTCTCGTACTACACCTACAATATTATATTTAAATAAAAAAAAATGTAATTAATACTCACAATACTTATAAAACAGCTTAAAAAGCAGAAAAAAACCACTATAAGTATTTTCAATTTAGAGAAGAGTTCCCTGGCTATTATATCAAGTTCATAGAAGCACCTAAGGTTATTATGTGTCTTCAAGCTAAACGAACTGCATAATTTTATATAATAGAGCCCCAAGTTTAATTCCATGTATTTCTAGCTAAGCATATTACGAAAAGATAAGTATATATCAACATACCTAAAGCTTTACTCCTACACGCTTCATGGACGACCATTCCATGGACACATTTGGCGCCGCCGCAATCTCTAAACACGTTACAATTGTTTACATTCCCGTTCAACAATGCGGTCAATCCTTCCATGACCAAAGATCCCAACTCCTCCTCCTCGGCGTCGGCATTGGGGTCCTTGATTAACGAGTCTTGTCTTGACTGTCTTTTTTTTCTTTCTGGCGGCTTCGGAGATTCACCAGATTCTGAAGATATGTCTTTTTCACATTTTAATTTTTCCTCCTCCAATAACTGTTTGTCCTTAAGAAACACAGCATACCGAGAAAGGCACGTCACAAAAACTTCTAACATGCCCACTTCTCTAAATACGTCCTTGAAAATTGCATTGTGCCTACAAAAAAATCCATAACAGTTTACAATACTTGGCAATATTGCCGTCTTGATAAAGAGAATTTAATAAAATTTATATGTTATACTTTATCTACAATCTATAAGACAATACGAGGAGCGTTCCAAAATAAATGATAATCGGTTATTTCTAGTGCACACAAAAACAAAAATTAAATGTCCTTTCTATGTATACACTAGTGCAGGAAAAAGGTTATCTTCAAAAAACGTGGAAAAAGTTGAAGAAATTGTATTGGCAAATCGAAGAGTGACTATTAGGCATGTAGCTGAGGACAAAGGGATCTTATAGTAGTAGAGTATTCAAAGAATCCTTGCATTTCAAGAGCAAAGCTCGAATTCTAAGCAGTCTATGACAATTATTGTCACGATTTGTGACAAGACTTCAACCCAACACTTTGATCCCGAAACGTAATAAACTGTGGGCTGTAATGCTGTTTCTCCAAGACAACGCCCCAGCTTACAAAGCTACAATTGCCATGGATGCTTTCAAGAACTGGGCTTTGAACTTGAGGAACACCCACTTATTCGACCCTCTTTTTTCACTTTCCTCGGCTTAAGTAAGACCTTCGTGGCAAGAAATTTGATAACAATAGCGGCGTGATAGCTCTTGGAGATTTTGTCAAGAAGATTTTTTTCTAAGTGTATTCAAAATTTAGAAAAAAGATGGACTAAATCTTGCTAGGATGTATGAAAATATTACATTTACATTATGCATTGTGTTCATTATTGATTATTATTACATTTAGATCACCCCTCGTAAATGTTTACTAATAATTACTTACTTTAATATATTTAATAGCGTCTTCATACATAATATGCTGCAGTTCCTAGATTTATTAGCTTTTAACAATAACGAGAGTGATATCAATTCCTTACACGGCACAAAATTTAATTGATAAACTATAAATTCCAATAATTCAAAAAACTTTTCTTGTATTTCTGCGTTCTTTGTGTAAATCTTTTCGGAAAATTGGCTAAGTGTATTTTGGTTTTCTAATATGAAATAGTTGGCGTTGTCTGCGTGATACACACTCGATATTGCATCGAGAATAGTACAGCAAAGTGCTGGAGATGATGACTTTATAAACACCGACTGCAATACCTGCAATTTAGAAATTATTATTATCATGTTTTGTATATTATTTTCATTTTATGTCACGCAACTCCTTCATAGTCAGCAGATAAGAGATTAAAAATTACTAAAATTATGCTGCTAGGGCGCTAAGTATAGATAAATTACTAATGTTAATTAAATCCTTTACCAACAAATTAAGAAACATAACGTGTTGATTGTCGCAACCCAGCACCATTCTTTGTTATGTAAAGAAAATGAAAATAATTTAAATAAAACCCCTCGACTGGATTTCCAAATAATAAATTGTATATTCATTACAGCTTTACGCTGTATCCCGCAAAAAGCAGGGCAGGCAGAGGGAACCTAGTGTTAAGACACTCCCCACATTCCATCGAAATCTGGAAGCATTGTTTCTTGAGTGGCGGAACTTAACGCCGCGCTATGCCTCGACACCAGAGCGAAGAAATGAAAATATAAATTTAAATAAATATTTCATTTCCTCAAGTGGGGATCGAATCCACAACCAGTCATTTTTGCAGTCACACTTTGTGGCTCTGCGCCGTGACTGGCCTCATATATATTCGTTACAACAAATAAAATTGTTATTATTATAGATAAACATATTTATTTAGCAGGGTAGGCAGAGATAGACTAATGTTGAGACACTCTGTTTTCTGCTTTCAGCCCGAATTGGGGCAATGCGTGTTGCATGACGGAGCACTTTCAACAATGCACTTTGTCAAATAAATTACTTGAAAAATTTTAAAATAAAAATCGTTTTTAAATACCTGAAAAGCTTGTACATTCCTCACAGCTTGTCCAGGGGTGGATGGTTGAGGAAGTACAAATCCTTGTAATTGAAATAGCTCTGTATTAGCCCGAGTTGGTCGTAATTCGGAAAACCCACAAGCGCATAAAGACGATATCATTAACACCAAATTTCTAAGAGCCGCTCGAGCCTCTGAGCCACTCACGCGCTCTTCTTCTAACCTGTTTAGTAATAAGAGTCATATACCTATACCATAGTGGGGAATCCCACTTAAGGATTACAAATACATTATTATAAAAGAAAACATATATGTATATATATGCAAGTTACAGTACAGTCGCAAGCCGTGCCTGCCCTGAAGTTAGCTGAAGACGGCTGCGCATATTTAATTTTAGGATACTTTTGAATATTTTCTTCCCGAGTGAACAATGCGCATAAATTCAGAAACCTAACTTCAGGGAGGCCACGACTTGTCGACGGTACTATCCTAAATGCTTGCCACTTTTTTCTCACTAGCAAAATTTTCTATAGACTTTCAATCATAGTCAGTCACAAATTAAATTACAAAAAACTTAAATGATACAAAGTTAACAACTGACCAACATTTGCTTGCATCGACCAAGCACACTCAGGTTTATTATTTTAATTAAGATGACTAATTTCAACAATGGTTCGGTTTGCTTTATTAAAATATATTTTTTAATTTATTGTATAACTCTAAGGGTGTATACATAAAATAAAGTTAGTTGCGGCATTATTTTTATTTTGATAGATGGTTTAACATCTGTCTCATTTCAATATAAAACAAAAGGTTGTTTACGTTCTATAATAACAAAATCAAGCTACCTATAAAGTACAAAATTAGTATAAAACACTAAATATCAAAAATAAACTACTAAACATGCATAAAATAAATTAATAATTAATATTATTACTATTAGTCCTGAACCAAAATATCATACAAAACAGTGCTTACCCTGATGTTAAATAATCGGGCACATCTTGTCTCTCATGTCTGTGGTAATAATAAAGATAAAAAATGTAAGGGAAAACCTATGGAAAAATAATTTAAAACTAAGCAACGAAATATAATGTAAGCTGTAAATACTGAAATATCTATTTTACTTAATCATGCTCATATTTTTTGTTATATAAACTGGTACTCACTTGAGAAGGAATTCAGATAGAAACAAATAACCTTGACAAGTGCGGAAATCGTCCAAAAGTAATTGACTTACTTCACTGGAGTCTTTTAGAAAACAGAATACTGCTACGAACATCTCCACAACCTGTAAACATATATTAGTAATTACAGTGAAGCAAAGACAGAAACTGTATATCTGTTCATAGCTTCGGTTGCTGTGTAATCTGGGAGCCAATTCATTAAAAATTATTATGTAAAATAACTTTCAGACTTGTACCTACATATTTTAATAAAACTTTTAGAAGAGTTTAAAGCTCATTACCTCCAAAGGTGTTAATTCAGGAATTCTTTGCATATTCTCAATACACAGCGCGACACAACCTTTATCTGTAATAGTAATAATTTTAAACTATAGATTAGTAAATAGATCAAAATTATTTTGAATAAATAACAAAATTATAAAAATGTAACAAATACTTTCAACTAAACAGTTTAAAAAAACGAATAGTTCATGAATTGAATAAGGGTAATAACTAGTCATGTCTGCTACTGGAAAAAGTGAACAAGTTAATGGTCACTTGTTATGATGAAATTAGCAACTAAAAGAATTATGCCAGATTAAATAAAAGAATAATACTTATTTCTCGAAACTTCTTAAATATTATTGCTTTAGTGGCAAAATATGATGTAGACATTCTATTTTTAAAATAATAAAATCGGATTTTATCCGAACAGTTTTAAGGGCTTGTATTGTTCACGTTTTGTTCTACATAGCAGAGTAGACGGAAGGAAACTAGTTCAAAAACAATATTCTCTTTCTGTCCAAATTTGTGACATTGCGTATTAAGCAATGAAGAGAAGGGACAAACAAAAACCCCACCCGAACGGGCAAACGACGTTGACGGTTTTGCAAATTTTCATACATTTTCGATCTACTCTTAATTTTTATGTAGTTATTTCCTTTTTATTATGAATTCGTGCCAGTCGCGGTGCAGTTGAATGCACCACGACTGCTACGTGGGACTGTAAACTCGACTGGCTGTGGGTTTGATTCCCACTCGAGTTTTCCTTTTCGCTTCGCCCTGAAGTCGAGGCAAACGTTGAGTTCCGCCACTCAACACGCAATGTCTCCAGACTTCGGCGGAAAGTGGGGAACGGAGAGTTTCTTAACACACCTAATGTTAAGAAACTCTCCGTTCCCCACTTTCCTCTGTCTACCCCGCTCTGTGCGAGATATAGCGTGAAGCTAATTTAATTAAAGTTTTAAATCATATTTTTCTTTGGTTCTCTTCGCTTCATTGAATAGTAGATTCCTTAGATTTCTGGTTTGGTTGTTTTGTTTTATTCTGGTATTGTATTTCGCTAAACTTTTAATTTTAATACTTTTAAATATTTATTTTTCGTTGTTAATATTCATAATATAGCTGGTTTTGTTTAGTTTTTTTTCTTATTAATATTTTCCTGATTAGTTACGTTTCCTTATTATTTTTTGTTCATTTCGATTAGTTAGATATTTTTTCTAATATTAAGAATTTTATTTCCCTTATGTTTACTTATTATTCTTTTTAGGCTTATTTTGATTATTTAGTTTAGGCATATATTTTCTTACTAATCCTATTGAAAATGAAAATGATTTATTAAATATTTGTGTAGTTCAAGCGGGCGAAGCCGCGCGGGTCCGCTAGTATAGCATAAATTGTTTATGAAAGTAAATGTATTATATATTAAAATAACCTTGAAAATAACTATTCCGCAGCAGATAATATAAAGTACTAATGAACTAGTCAGGTTGTTGTTGTGCAAGTATCAATGAAAGTATCAGTAAAATTGTTCTTTTATAATCTAAATAAATTTTATGAATATTTTTTTTTAGATTTACTATGTATCCATGTATAACAGGGTAAGCAAAGAGGGCCTAATGTGAAGACAATATATTCTCCACTTTATGGTTTAACTTATATTATGATTATTAAGCCATTGCTTGTTAAGTGGTGGGAATCAAAACCACATTCTATCTAACTAGATACAAAAAGCAGAGCAGAACAGAGCCAAATAATCCCTTGCTCCAAGTATGTATATTAGTATGCCCCATAAACTCACAATCATTGCATTTACAGTAAAATTTTGTCTCACTGAGCCACAATGAACTCAAAGTTCCTTATAAGAATATTCTTATTACTTTATTTCAATGTCATACAAATGTAATAAAACAAAAATAATGAATATAACTTACTGTGTATATATTGAACAACTGATTGTGTTAAGCCGTGCCTAGATAAAGTCATTAACACTTCAGCGGCAGATTTCCTCCACATAATATTATGGGGTGCACACCATGATGTTATGGCGGAGAACAATAGGCTTAGATCATCTTTTCTTGCCAATTCTTCACATGGAAATGAGTGGCTACATAATCTAACCAATACCTAAAGCATTCATTTTATAAATAAAAAATTTAATAGTAATATAAATTTTAAGTATAGATCAATATGTCCAATACTGAGGGACTAGAGATTAAGGGAGATTTTTACCCAGAAGGGAATAAATATAATTAACTGTAAAAGAAATTAATAATATTTTGATATATTTAATATAGTTAACCACAACTAGCATTATCATAAATAAATTATTTATTATATACAAAATGAGAAATATAATGAGAAATATTGTTTTATATATATTTTTTAAAGAAAAGAAGCAAAAATATAGGCTTTGTTATTTTTTAATAAAAAGAGGTGAAATAAAATTTTATTATTATTAATATTATTAGAAAAACAGAGATAAAATACAAATTCAGCTTACTTGAACAAATATCTTTTGTAAAAGAATCCTCCTTTCTCTGGGTGTAAATTCACTATTATCATCTTGTACATCAGCTTCAGATTCTGGTATTTCCGGTAGATCAAAAAATAAATATAAGCATTTAACTAATGTTGAAGGAATGGCAGCAGTTGTCATTACCTATAAAATAACAAATTTAAATTAAAAACAAGACATCAGTCCTGAATAAAATTAAGGAGTAGAACATATATTTTTACATAAAAAAATGATTATGGATTTGATTACCATTCAGGGCAATGTTTTATGCTCATTTCCCTTCTCTAGTAGACAAAGTATGGCAATGAGTTCTGCCAATCAACAGAGTGTCTTGCATTGAGACAGAAAGAAGAAAATGTAGTGTCCTAGGTTTTCTCTGCCTACCTTGGCTACTATAATTAAGCAGAAAAAAATGTGATTAATTAACCTGTATTAAAGATTGATCACCAGCTGCTAAAAGATTTAGAGTAGACAGAAGCATCCACCCATTACTGGATTCCTCTGAATTTTCAATCTCCAAGAATTTAGCTATAGCACAACTAGCTGCCTCTGTACTTTGGTTACTTGCTCTTTTCCTTATTTCTGATACCATAAGTTTAGATACTTGTTGACAAAATGATAGAATATCCCAAAATTTTTCATTCATATCACTTGATGGACTTGTCCCAAATACCTGCATTTTCCAAATACAAAGTTAAAAAAATAGGTAGTCTACAAGATAATATAAAGATTAACATTTTTTATTTTGAATACTAACTTTTACAATGTATTTAGTATAAAAGTTAGCACTAATAGATTTATAAAAGTAAATATTAACAATTTAACTATTTGAGTTTTCTTTAGTTATATATTATTTAAAAGACATCATGAAATATCGTTTATTTATAATCTTTAATTTTTTATTGAAATTTCAATATGGTTCAATAATAAATTAAAAAAAAAACATAATTGTTTGTTTTCCTTTAGCTTAAGATAAATTATTATAGAAATCAATAACAAAAAAATATTGGCATACCTTACAAAAGAGAGGTAACATGTTATACAACTTGTCATCTTTCTCCGTTTCCGCTAAAGGCTGAGGAGGATGTGTATACTCTGCAAATAACTTCTTTAGATGCATCAATCCAAGTTGTACGTGGGAAGACGAGCCAGAGGAATCTGATGGCTCGGCGGATGTTGAGGCAGACGCCCCACGTAATTTGCGCATTAGATTCATTTTTGAACAGAAATGTTTATTTTCTATTTTAAAACATTTTCAAAATAATGGGTCACTGGCGCATAAGGTGTAAATTTTTCGGTTCAAGGCATGTTTCACAAATCACTACTATTCTGACACTATACAAAAAAATTAAATAAATACAAAGATTTAGCAGTTCACATGTTTGTTAATTTATTTTATTAAATATTTTAAAGATATTTAAGTACATATCTCAAAAAGATCTTAGTGAATAGATAATTTATTTTATTTTTGATAATTTTACAAAATATAATTTTCTATACACCCATAACAATTCTCTTTTCATACTACTAGGGCTGTACTAACTATCTGTAAGTGTAAGTGCTAAAATGATTATAGCTACGGTATTGAATCTCTCGAATATTCGTTACTAGTGAATTTTTGTAGCTTTGTCATTTTTAACTCGATATAAAGACAAAAGATTCTATATATGTACAATTAAGTTAATTCAGCAATAAATTTGAAGAGCAAATAGGAGAATGAAAGTTCAAAAGGTTTTAAAACTGTATCACATACGTACCTACTGATAATTTATTGGTAAAGCGTTAATAATTTGCGTTACTTTTCAACTGAATTAAGAATCGAATTGAATATCGATCTTAATTCGAAGTCGCCAATACAAATCGTATATTTTTTTTCTTTTTCTGATGATAAATAATATTATTATTTTGATTAGGAATATTTTTATTAATAATATTTATTATATAAAAAGTTCACTTTAAGTATGGATGGCTGTATGCTTATCACAATCACATTAATTTAAGAAAGAAATTTCACTGTCATAGTGACATTAAAATATCAAATGACAATTAACAATATTGTACCAGTGTGCTTTAAGGCTTAATTTTGTGTTCTGTTTTATTATTGTGTTCTTCAATTTCATTTAAACTTAATAAGTGTAACTAGCGTTTATAGCAATGCCAGAAAATAAAAATTTAGTACAATGCTATAATCGCGGGTGTGGTCAACTTTTTGATCCCAAAAACAACGATAAAGGTATATAGATTTTTCTAGATACAGGTTATATGAATATGTACTGTTTAAATGTATTTTTGGTTAAGTTACTCAAATATTCATTACAAATTATAAGCATGTTTTTCTTTAATAGATGAGTGCTGTCATCATCCAGGAGCTCCTGTTTTTCATGATGCATATAAGGGTTGGTCTTGTTGCAATAAAAAAAGTGTGGACTTCACAGAATTCCTAAACATAAAAGGCTGTACATTTTCAAAACACTCTAATGTGGTATGATGTATTATTATCAATGATTTATTTTACATTTATAACTTTTTTATTTTGTTTCAGCATTTATTAACATATTTGGGTGTTTTGTTACTAATTACAATATAACAGCAACTAGATGGTAATTCCATACAGTTGGTTTATAAACTAAAACTGCTAATATAATTAATAATTTAAATAAAATAATATTTTTTAGAAACCTCCAGAACCTGAGAAAAAAGTATTAGATAAAGAATTAGAAAAGAAAGAGGTAATTGAAATTAGAGCACCAATACTTGGACCACAACTGCCTAGGCCGTCATTTGAGTCACCTATGATTACTTTACAACCTCATATAGCAGAATCATTAAAACAAACAGTTCATAAAGCAGCTCAAGAATCTATTGCTTCCACTGATAGGTAACTTTAAATAACTACTGGGATCAAAATATAAATGTAAACAGGACAATTTCACTAATCTGGCAATTCAATTCATCAAATTGCCTAATAAAGCGGTTCTTTCCAAATACAGGGTGGAAGTATCAGCGCTCCTTTTACAGGAACAGCATATAGGGTAAAATATTTCAAACCCATACCTAAAGAAATTAATCAAGATACCTCAACAGTTTAGAAGTACGATTTTTTTTTCATTTCATGATGTTTATCCATACCTGTATTTCGTGTAATGCAGTTACGCATAGATACCAATAATGTAAACACATACTACTACAAAACTACTACTAAAGGTTAATCATCAACTTTGAACTTTGCCGCCCAGACCTATGACTCGATTTCGGAATGAGGTGTATGCGACGTTTTCCCTTTGATAGGTTTATGTGTGCGTGCATTGTTCTTGACAAATGACGTTTTATATTACAACAATTTTATTATTTATTTTGTTTGAAAAAATCTCTTTCATTATTGGGATTTTTTTTAATAGTGTTAGGCTTTTATAGAATAGTTAAAACTGTGGTTTCATTTAAAGTGGTGCTGACATTTCCACCCTGCATAACTCTTATAAATATGTGAGAAAAGATTTTGAAACAATGATTACAATTTGCACAACAATGTACTTCAAATAAATATTATTTTAAGGAATTTAATTAGTTAATAGTCAGATTTATTAACAGGTGTATCCCACATGTAGCAAGGTAGGCAGAGGAAGCCTAGTATTAAGACACTATTCCCCACTTTCCACCGAATTCAGTTGACTAGCAAAACTCAACCACCCTTTGCCTCGACAACAGAGCAAAGAAATGAAAATGGTAAATATTTTATATCCTTGAGTGGGGATCGAACACAACATATTAAACTTATAGTCACACACTTGTGCCCCTGTGCCATGACAGGTCTCTCTTGCTCATTAACAAATAAAATTGGATCTTATTATAAAATGCTATTTAGTTTTTATTTTCTACCTAGTCCACTAATTATTAACAACATTCCTATAATCTTTTGGTTCTTATCAGTACTGTATTACTGACATTCTACTNCTCATTCCTTAACATTAATTAATTAATTATTAACAACATTCCTATAATCTTTTGGTTCTTATCAGTACTGTATTACTGACATTCTACTCTATTTTATAATGATGTTAATGCTTATTTCTAGCACTGTACAAGTTGGTACTACATGTAAGAATGGAGGATGCAGTATTTCATATGAAGGGCCACAAAGTAATAATGATATGTGCACATATCATCCTGGATGCCCAGTGTTTCATGAAGGTCTTAAATTTTGGTCTTGCTGTCAAAAAAGAACTACAGACTTTAACACATTTCTTAGTCAACCTGGTTGCACCACTGGCACTCATAAATGGATTAAAGAGGTATGTAATACATATACAAAAAAATAAGTTTTTAGGCAATCTTTATGATAAATAGAATATGCAGATGTGCAGATTACTTTTTACCACCAATATTTTAAATATATTTATTAATAACAAAAGTTTTTTATTAGTGGTCTCATACTTTTGACCGGCAAATGTATCTTTTTTTATGGTATAATGGTATATGATATAATGGTGAAAAATTATCCATGCTGTGAAATTGGCCTTTGTGTCTATTTAAAATAGTTACAAATTATACTAAGGTTAAGTTATGATGAATGCAACGACGACGACGACGCGCGCTGCCGCGCGATTCAGCCGTTCACATGGTGTTGGCTAGGGCACGGAATTCTAGTTTGAACATTCAGTGAGAATGGATGTGGAGGAGGCTATTTGCTTGTGGGTTTCATATCGCACACTGCGACGTCGTCGTCGAAAGCAAGCACGATAATGGGACCCTATTTGACTTTATATCCTACACTAAGACTATACGAAGATCGGTTTTTGAAGTACTTTAGGATGGCGATTGCATCTTTTGATCTTTTTTGTATGCTGGTGTTAAAAGGATTTGCAACCTACAGATCTTAAACCCCGCGTCGCCGCGCGTTCTTCTAAACTTAGGCTAATAGACACATTAAATAAGATAATGCAGTAATTATAGGACATACTTATTTTCTACCTGACAATTCATCAAAGGCTTGTTTATATAAAAATTATGATATTTTTAAATTTACATATCCCAATAAAAGGATGTATTTAATTTGTTGTAGTGTGTGCTGTTAAGATTTAAATTTATAGTTTTTTTATATTGACTAAAGATTTTACTTGATGAATAGTGGAACTCAATCCCACATAATTGTACAATTTGAAAACACAAGTAATTAAGACACAGGTGTAAATATTTCACCCTCAGACTTTACTACATAGTGTAGGCAGATGTAATAAAATAGACAGACAGAACTTACTGTTCTTTACTTTCTGCCTGATATATAGACTGTGTCAATGTAAAATTCATAGACTAGAATAGTACATATTGGAAGAGCTAACTTTTTCCTTTTTTCAGAAAGCACTAGAAGGAACAGTGAAATGTCGCTGGGATTGGCACCAAACTCCTGATTATGTAATTGTTAGTGTGTATGCCAAGAAGTATGATCCATTTACAAGTTTTGTTAAACTGAATCCAATTCGTTTAAATACCAAATTAATTTTTCATGAAGAGGGCAATTCAGTATTTGAACTGGATCTTGAATTGCGAGGTGTAAGTATAACATGAAATATTTTTATTATTACTTTTTATTAGCTTTACGCCATATGTAGTAGAGTAACCAGAGAAAACCTAGTCTCAAGACATTTCGTTTTTCGCATGTTAAGTAGCGAAATATAACGCCACGCATTGTTTTTCACCAGAACAAGAAAATGAAAATAGAATAAATCATTTTCCTGATTGAGGGTTAAACTAAAAACCACAGCGTTAATAGTGAGACGCTCTTCCACTGCGCTATAATGGTTCAAAAATTATTGTTAATATATATTTATATAGAAATCTATAACATTTTATAACATTGAGCACTGCATTGGTTTTTAGGTGGTAGACATTAATAAGAGCAGTGTTTCGATGATGGGAACAAAGGTAGAAATAAAACTAAAGAAAGGAGAGCCAGGTGCATGGAGCAAAATAGATTTTCCTCGAACTGAACCAAAGAAAGTGGAAAAGGAACCGGAAATTGAAACTCAAGAAGATGACTCCGTAGATTTGTCCACAGTTGAAGCCATACATTCTATGGGAAAAGTGAATGTTACAGACTAATATTTTTTGCACTGTCTGTTTTGAATTTATCATAACAAGCTTAATTTAATATTATGAGCATAAATATATTTGTTTATTTTTTTACAACACAATTAATATGGAATAATACATTTTCTGTCTTGTCATTTGTGGGCAATCAAAATAAAATTATTTAAAATATAAAAGGTCTTTTATTAAAACCACTGTCATTTCAGGAATATTTTAATAATCTAACAGTAATTTTATTTAAATATATTTACATAGATATTAAAATTTATTAATCAATTTACAATCTGTATTGTTGAATTAAGATTTGAAGCTGAATACCGACATTTTACTTAGTTATAAGCCGCCAGGATCAACATTTATGAAATTACTTAAAACTAAAAATGTTTTATCATAAAATTTGATGTATTGCATGTTACAGAACAAATACAATAAATGTAAAAATTACTATTAATACATATTAAATTAAATACCCTTAGACTAGCGGCCTCAAACATATATGTTATGAACGGTATACTGCGATAAAATGAATATTCAGCACCTGTTTGCGGATATGTCTGTATGACTTCTTATAACTTGAATAAAATTTTAATCTACAATAGTAACATTTACTATTTACACTACTAATATTAAAAACTTGACTAGAATTTTAGTTTATATCAAACTTTTTACAGCACAATAACATTCCTCTGTATTTAAAAATTATTTACATAAACTAAAGGGGCATAAACCTAAATTTAAATTATATTTTTTTAAATATTAAATTATATTTGCGCTTATGATGAGGCTTCGATAGGAAATTAATCTTAAATTAGAAAAATCTTATAGACTCTATATAATATTATATATTAAAAAAAACCGAAATAAGAGAATTAAACTACAACTAATATGACTAGAAATATCACACAAAACGACAAAAATCAAAAATCAATCATAAATCAATAAATCATAGTCAATTTTAAGAACAGGTTTCATCAAGAAATTTAATTTATTGCTGGCGCTAAAAATTTCAAAATACATATCCATTTATATTGATTATGACGTAGTTTTAGGAAGACTAATATTAATTTTGCATTTATATATATAAAGGGTTAGTAGTTAGTTAATAACCCCAAAATGGTCTGGTTCCCTAGGGTTTTTTCTGACCAAAACTTAAAATTGACGAAAAATCTCCAATAGGGTACTTTCCTTTTATTCACGATGGCAATGGCTGGTGAAATATTATAGAATTTTCAATAAAAAAAATTATTTATTTTTATAAATATTGTAAACAACTAGCTTTAACTAACACTTTTTACGCGTTTCTTTTTTTTATTATATTTTTTACAAATATTTCGAACCCTAATAACCGTGTGCTGTAAAACTATTGCAAGCTTATGAAAACATTACTTTATTTCCTAAGAGTTTAATAAAATAAACAAAATTAATGACATTCGAACTTTCTTTGCTAAAACCTCGCTAAAATACTGGTCAACAATCTTCTGTTAGGTTTGGTATGTAGGCTGAATTGAACCAGGTTCCATTTATCCCTGAAATATTCCCGAGTGATGCCTCAACAGAAAACACAAGTTTAGATTGGCAGTACTTGATGTTATTCCAAGAAAAATCAGCGTGGCCACAATATCTGCGCTGTTGCTGCTCCGATTGTCTAAGGTGTCGAAAAAAACGCGCTATCTCAGTTCACATGAGCTAAAGAACAGATTTTATCCGGCCCGCTTGACTTGTGGATGTCCAAAGAAGACAGATTTCGCCAAATCTCCTCGAGGATTTTAGTAATCTGCTTAGACTTTGCTCTAGAAAGCCCGATAACCTTGGGAAAACTGCACTGGCTTGTAATGAATTATTTTTAATACGGCTGTATTGCTTTTTATCTGAAACAGCAACACACCATTTTTTTCTCTAACCCTTCCAGTAAGGTAACAACCTTTAGCGCTAACATTTATTTTCTCGGTATCTATTAAAAATCCTTTATGAAATTTAATCTCAAAGTGGCTATCTATAAACTAAAAACTTAAAAAGGGAGTAAAATTTGATAATAAAGTCGCTAGTGCAAGTGAGATATCAGATGAAAGGGCTTTGGCTAAGCTAAGCCTGAATTTCAGAAAAAGCTCGAGACTTCCAATTTTTGTACGGAACTCTCTATGCGGGCGGGGGGAGCCCGTCTTGCACTTGTCCGGTTTTTTTTCTCAGCAGACTTTATTTTACATTCTAATCGAGAATTTAATCTTCGTAATAATATGAGCTAAGTGATCGTAGATTTTCTCCAATTTTGTGCGAGGAAATCGGATTTAAATTGGCATTGGCCAGTGTGAAGTGTTATTGGATCTCTAGCTAGCTATTCAAACCTAGATAATACCGAAAAATCGGGACACCAGAATTTTATCTAAAATAACGATTTTGCTAGAATGTTTCGGTATTGTGACCCCTAAAAAACATTTCGTAATTTATGCATTAACTCAACTTTGCTAAAATGATCATAATTTCTAAAAAATCAGGGAGGGGCCAGGAAAGAAATGGAATAAATTTAAATAAATATTTCATTTCCTCTAGTGGGAATCGAACTTAATCGTGTTTACAGTCACACTTTGTGCCCCAGTACCACTACTAACCTCGATGTAGATATCCAAAATATGCATCGCAAATATTCGCGCGTATCTCTGATACCTATACATTGTATAAGGTGTTAACGAATTTTACAAATATTAAAAACACCTAAACGCCCTGATAATCATATTGCTTCCACTATAATAAGCATTACCCAAAAACAAAATATTCATAAGTACACCAAAAAAAAATTGGTTTCATTTTCATAGCATTCATATTTATATAAATTTTTCAACAATTCCACTAAGGCGAAGAACATGGCTCGGCAGTCGTGGGGGGCGGCTGGAAGGCAGGAGTAGGCGTGGGCTGCATCCTATACATGTCGTGTAGTAACGTGGCTACAGACACATCGCCAACTGTTTCTCTGAACAAAAGTAATTCTATCGAACGTGCCCGCACTGCACGAAGAGATGGCAGCAGAAGCAAAAGACGACCAAATCTGCAAAAATAGGCAGTTACATATTATTTAATAATATCTATCTGAAATTAATGATCACGAATTAAAATAAAAATATAAGTATTTACTTAATTTTTAAAATGTATTTCACCATATCAGGCACATTTGACATCGAATATTATGACAATATGAAGATACACAAATATGTTTATTAGAAAATATGGCAGATTTATTTTATTTTGTTAACTTTAGGTACCTTGTAGGTTGACGTGTATATCTAGTTCTTACGTAGTCAGCCAGAATACATTGCGCTTGATCTTGCAACATCTCAACAGGCTGAGTCTCACTCAAACCGGGTGTGTCTGTAGAGTTGATCAAACATTAAGGCTAAAATAGATATGATAAATACCTCCATGTGTCTACGGTGACTCACAATCACACAGTTTATTAACAAACTTAAATAATAAAAATTAAAGTACCTATATATAGACATCGATAAATCGTTCGGAACGCCATAATTAAAGAATCATATTGTAAAGAATATCGGACAAGCGCGACTCGGGCTCGCCCACCTAGGGTTCCGTACAAAAATTGGAGGTGTCGAGCTTTTTCTGAAATTTAAGCTTAGCTTAGCCAGAGCCATTTCGTCTGATATCTCTTAAGGCTATTATTTTTTAAGATTTAACCAGAAAAGGTTTCAGATTTTTCCTGAATTTGTGCTAAGTGTAGATGGTAGGTACCAAATTTCATAATTCTAGGTCACCGGAAGCACCTTATTATATAAACACAAACCTATATAAACAGCCATATCTTTTTTTAACTTAATGTAGAAATACGATTTTTTCAGGAAATTTTAACAGACAGACAGACAGATAGACAGACGGACAACAAAATGATCTTATAAGGATTCATTTTTTCCTTAAAAGGTAACAGAATTCAAATGATAAATTTTATTTCATCTCATAGTGGAAGTATCCTCATTCATTTCGTCATATTCATAAAGATTTTATGAAATATAGCAATTTTATTTACCTGGTGAAAATAACACAATGGCCTTCATGCAACCACATTCACTTCCATCGGGCGCAATTTGTCGAAATCGGCATAAAATTTCCTGCAAAGCAATTAAATTAATTATTTAATATGTTTATACCGACACTTTTATTGCAATATTTAATATTCGATTGTCATTTTAACAAACTTTTTAAATTAACCGTATAATCGTGTTATTTTCTGTTATCTGTAACAATCCGAATGGCAACAGTACGGTTGACGAGTCGTGGCCGCCTTGGAGTTATTTGTAGATGGCTGCGCATATTAGCGTTTAGGATTTTTTTTAACTGTTAACCCGAGTGAACAAGCCTAAGTGCAGTTCGGCCACGACTCGTCGAGCTACATAATTTCTTTAAAGAGCTATAAATGTTAGACAGATTCAGATTGTAGTTTTAATCACAGAAACGTTTCTCGAATTACTATAAAAAGTTACATTGCTTGCAACCTGTAATGTGTTTAATTCCAAGTCTGCTAATGGCTCAGGAGGAAGCCTTGCCCGAGCAGCTGGTGCAGCCAATAGAGGTGCCAGGTCCCAGGGCGCAGACCACTGAGCCAAGTGAAGCACAAATAGGTCTTTCCAAGCAGCACGTAGCAGCACGAGCTGGTCACTTGGTGCCAACGCTTGAAATGGCGCTAGACACCTTACCCATCTGACTGCCATAAACAGCAACCGCGCGCTTGTTTCCTTCAATAATAATAAACAAGCTTAGACTTTTAACTCTAACACATTATAAGAAATGTAATAAATACCTAAAAAAATATATAAATAGTTAAAATATCAAAATATAACTTTCACCGTTTTATATTATATTATAGTTGGAATACTTTTTATGTTCCACATACTTATCTATAGGTAAATACCTATAGATATAGGAAAATATTTTATCTATTTTTGTAATATACTTCTAAGTTATACGTTTAAATATTATTATTAGTATTATAATTTAGTCAATATAAGATATATGTAGGTATGTCTCTTAATTTTAGTCTATAGTCTTATAGGATATACAAATTAAGTGCGTATAACATATTATATTTAATATAGAAATACATGACGTCTGTAGGCGTAACAAAGTCAATATTGTGGAACGCAATGGGCGGAGTANATACTTATCTATAAGTAAATACCTATAGATATAGGAAAATATTTTATCTATTTTTGTAATATACTTCTAAGTTATACGTTTAAATATTATTATTAGTATTATAATTTAGTCAATATAAGATATATGTAGGTATGTCTCTTAATTTTAGTCTATAGTCTTATAGGATATACAAATTAAGTGCGTATAACATATTATATTTAATATAGAAATACATGACGTCTGTAGGCGTAACAAAGTCAATATTGTGGAACGCAATGGGCGGAGTAAGTCAAGTGAAGGCGAAAAGTCACCCTTCGGCCGCCCAATCGCGAGTCCGCGCCCGCCCTACAGTTTAAAAGACACCTACAGTTGTCAATTATATAACTGCAACAACTACTTGTGGATTTAAAAGTTATATTTAGTTATATATTAGTCGAATCAGAAAAAGAATCTTGAAATAATTTTTAGGTATAAAGTACTTATTATAAATTTATCCTGGCTTCAAGTAAAATATAAAACTGAAGAGTAAATTTGTTGCGGTACTCTTAGCTACTAGTTGTTGGTTGGAATAGAAATAATATTACATATTTATTTATATGTTAGATAGACTGTTAGCGTTTTGTGTTTTATTGTTTTTGAGTGGCTTTATATTACATCACATTAATCGTTCCGATGTAACCAACTGTAACTACGTTCAAAGTTACCTCGGGAACTAAAATATACATAACCTTTAGTTATTTCTATATTATGGTTACTACTCAGGGGAGCGAAGTAAAATAAATAAGCAATATAGGTGCAAATAAGAAATTTAAAGTAAATTATTTATTTTATTTAGAAAAAAGATCGGTTAAGTGAAAGCCGTATTGGACCAACGAGGGTTCCATACTAATTTAACAAGTTTAAATTTTAACTCACTTGCAGTAATTCCCATGTTGGTGCGAGAGGGGTGCCAAAAGCGTTAGGTGGTGGACGCAATAGTGAGGGGTCCCCTTGAAGTTGCAACTGTTTAGCACTCCACATTAGCTCCTAAATAGATTTAGAGAAGGGTTTAAGATTTTATATGTACAACAAATTCAATAACTGCAGATTATTTGGCATTATAACGATTGCATCTTAAACCGAAGATTTTAGACAATATGATATACATAATTAACCAGCATAGAAATTAAAATAAATATACAAAATCCAAAAAGTGTACAAATTTAAATCATACCTGACATTTATCACTTGACATAAGCATGTGCAATAATCCAGGTGGTGGAGGTGCTAGGAAAGGTTCACTTAAGAGGGGCAGAGGACTGACTGCACCCGGTCCACCTGCTCCACTCGATCCCGCCGAGGATGCTGTACTCAGTGGAGCCGGTTCACTTATTCCACTTATACTAAACTGCAAAATATTTGTTATCTTGCCTTAATTATTTTAAATTATCTTATTGTGTTTCATTATCATTTCAAAAAACAATAGTAATAGAGACTATTAAGATTTTGGTCACTGAACAATTTAGTTGAATAACAAATAAGGCCAGCGCAGAGGCACAAAGTGTGACTGTAAAATCGACTGGTTGTGGGTTCGATCCCCACCCGATGAAGTGAAATATTTATTTATATTTACATTTCTTCGCTTTGGTGTCGAGGCAAAGCGGGGCCTTGAGTTCCGCCATTCAGTACGCAATGCCTCCAGAATTTGGCGGAAAGTGAGGAACGGAATGTCTAAGCACTAGGTTCCTTCTGCCTACCCTGCTGTGTGCAGTATACAGCGTGAAGTTAACAAACGAAAACAAATCAAAACAAAAACAAAATCAGAGCTTAAAAGGCAACTATATAATACCTGAAAATTGAATGGTTGCGGCAGAGGTGTGTAAGGCGAGGGCGGCGAAAGTTTCAGCGGATGAGGCTTATGCGTGTGTGCCAGCGCTGGAGGCAGAGAGCTCAGAGCGCTCGGGTGTGGCTTTGGCTTGCGCGGTCCACGTTCGTGCTGTACCGCTGTTTGCGTAATCCATGTTAGCATTAAATAGGGAGATGGACAAAGGATAAAAAAAGAGGAAGCAAAATTAAAAAAAAATAGTAAATATAGTTTTCAATTTCCAATTTATTTATCCAATAGTTAGTTAAGTAAAATAAAATGCTGTGATTATTGATAAATATAACTGGAAACATGAAAATTGTGGACTGTCCCCCAATTGAGGAAGAAATTAAGTTAATTATTCTCATTTTCCGCTTTTAAGTTCCGACAAACAATACGCAATGTCTCTAATTCAGGCGGAACGCGGTTAAATGGAGTATTTTGAAATGTATTATTTGTTGGGTCTCTCTGCCTATCCCGCTATATGCAAGCAATTTAAAAAAAAATAAAGATTAATTACTCCTCAATGTTTTTTTATTCAATTATTGAGCAGCTTAACGTCATGACATATTTTTTTGAAAAAAAACCGGTCAAATGCGAGTCGTACTCGTCCACTGAGGCCTTCGTACCAATTTCAGAATTGTAGATAAACGTACCTACAAGTACAACTTATAAAAATTAACAAATTTAAGTTTACGGGCATATGCACAAAATTTTAACCAACTTCTCTAAAAGAAGGAGGTTACAAATTTGAAATTTGAAATTGATATTTTTTTTGTTACCTCAGAACTTTTGCCTGGGTGAACTGATTTTGATGATTCTTTTTTTTATTTGAAAGCTAGTGAACACGGTGATTTTCACACAAAATGCAACAAAATCGATGCATCTCTATAGATTATTCTATAGAAATAGTCTATACTGATTTAGCTTTAACAATATTAACATTAACAATTTAAACTTTAATTATTAAACGGATATATTCGAAATAAAAATAAAGCGCAGACGAAAAAGTTAATATTTGAAAAGTAACTTCGGCGTTGTTTAACACGGCGGATTATACAGCCGTGAACCGCTTATTCGCAGCCGATGGCCGATCCCCGGTAAGCCAGGATCACGTCGCATATAACCTATAATATGAAACTCACAACAGGCGGAGTTTATACTGTGAGAATGCGACTATAATTTTATTTAACAATAATACTTTATTTATTTGTTGGTAAAGCTTTTCCTCATGCATTATGTTAATAATCACCAGATAATAAATAGGCTAACATTTTATATCATATTTACTAATGAACCAAGTGCCTTTCAGCCAGACCTTAATTGTTATATAAAACCGAAAGTTATGTTGAAAGTTTCTCTGCGCCTTACCCTACAATGGTAAGTACGAACAGGAAATATTAAATTTAGATGATGATTGCTTTGGCAGTGAATAGATAAATAAGGTGTTATATTTTTTTTCAGAATAATACAAGAAAAGAAGTTGTCCGCTGTCAGACTCGCAGCATGGTTACAATTGATATGGGTATATGGGTAAGAGATATGGTTAGGATGGGATTTGATAGAGGTCAATTCCTCTTTAATCCTAGTAAATTGCAACCTACAAACATCACAAAAAGAGTTACAATAAGAAAAAATAAAGAATTCATTTTAAAAAACTAATTGAAACAACAGATATTTGTTAAATTACGGAGTGATCGTGCATTAACACAGATAAAACAAAGTAAAATTAAATACAAAAATAAAATAGGCACGACCGATGTGCACCGGCCCCAGAGTAATGACGTCACGCAATCAGCTTAGCGAGGTTGAGTCCATGAGAATGCGGCTATTGTGCCCGCACATGGTAAGGCCCGGGCGCATACGCTCGTTCCCGCGCTCGGCTCATGCCGGCTTAAAGTGAAAATGTGAATAGTGACGGACACTCCGCACGGGTATAGCTTAAATACGATTGAAAGGGTATGTATGGACTGTGGAGTGCATATTATAAATTTACTTGATAAGGTAGCGTTTTGGCTTGAAATATGTTGAATATAAGTTTTTATTACTTATTATATAGAATTATATTAGTAAAAAAAATTAAAGAAATTAGAATTATATTAGTAAAAAAATTTATAATAATTAGAGGCCGGTCGTGGCGCAGCGGCACGAGGTGTGACTGCAAAATCGACTGGTTGTGGGTTCGATCCCCACTCGAGGAGATGAAATATTTACTTAAATTTATATTTCCATTTCTTCGCTCTGGTGTCGAGGTTAAGCGCGGCGTTGAGTTCTGCC
>JAAIXJ010000130.1:94444-247923 GCA_013403705.1 Heliconius hermathena
AGTTAAAACAAAGCAATTGGTGAAATTTTCAAGTAAATCGGTTCAGTACTTTCAGAGAAAAATGCGGACAAAAATATGTCGACAGACAGGCAGACAAGAAATTCAAAAAAAATATTTTTGCTTTCTATTATTATTTTTAAGTGTCCCTCTATCCATTTCAGTCAAAATTACTAAATGTACAGACAAAATATTTTTACTGTCTTATTATATATAGAGATTATAGGACAAAAATATTGTATTTGAATAATGGAGCTACGATCGTACAAGTAAATATCTCACTTTCACTGACGATACTAAAATTTGATTATTCCTTCTATTATTTATTTATTTCATATGAAAATATTTTCAATTTTGTGATAGTAAAACAAAGTGTGCGGCAAAGCGTTACATTTTCTCCCTCCACTACGCTGTGTCTCAAAAATTAGTGAAAAGTGGAGAACAGAGAGCAATTATTAACAAATTTTAAGAATTCAAACAAGATGATAATAAAGTATTTTTTTATATCTCGTAGATATCTCGTGCACAGGCACTGTGCTTGAAACTTTGAACATCGAAGTTAACAATACGTATATACATGTAGTAAAAATATTAAGCAAAAAGGTGTAATAATTCGATTTTTAGAAAAATATAATAAAAATATAAAATATATGTGGGGAACGGACTGTCTTAACACTAAGTTCACTCTGCCTAGCATGCGTTGTGTTGTTGGAAATAGAATTTTCAATGTATTTATAATATAAAATATAAGCACGTCAACTTATAGTCAATATAAGGCGTCGTTTGTGGCGGATAAGTTTCGTGAGGGCGTATAATTACGCGAGCGAGTAAACATATAAAGGTAATCCGGGTCGCGGCGGCACAAAGTGATGCTCCTGAATTATTTAGCGACAGCGCACCTGCGGCGAGACCGCATTTCGCAACGCTGCTCCTCCACCGACAGGGCTCCACCCGCGGCTCCGGTAGTAGTGTAGGTTAGGTATAGGCAGTCCTATACCTACAGGCTGTGTGGCGTTCACTAGCTTATTGATTCACGGGAGGAACGTGCTTACATCAAATACGGCTTTCGAATTGAATATGGCGAAATATATAAATTATGCAGTAACAATATGTATCTACATATATGTTATCTATATATATGTATCTAACAATTTTGTAATTTTTTGTATTAATTTTTGTAATAAAGTGTAATAAAATGTGATGTATAAGTTTAGGATATATTATATTATTCATATTAATTAAGAATATTCGTAAATAGATGAGGCACTAGTGATGTCTTTGAATTATATCTAATTTGACAGGGTATCTGACTATCTGACAACCCTAACCTTCGAGCGTTCTAATCAAAGTAGATTATTTAAAAGCTTTGTATTTACAAGAGCTATCGCCCGACTTGCGACCGACATAGAACTCTATGAATATTCAATTATTCACAAAATTATACTGAACGTAAGAGATTCAAATTTAATTATGTAGTACATATACTTGATTGAAAATCAATAAACAAATAAAAAACTATTATCTATTAATTTTATTTTAAATAAATGATAACTACTACCTTATATAAGAGACTAAATATGTATTTGTGTACTAACTTATATAAGTGATACAAAAATGTACTGCTTTCAATATATTTACACGTTATCCAGTATTTATCGAAGCATATTAACAACGACAATAAATAAAGACGACAATGGCTGACAGTGTAGCACAATATTGGGTACGTCGTGGTGACGTAATGACAGATAGGATCGAGCAGTGGAAATTGAACCGCCGCACAGTGCCAACTAGTTTTATTTCATTCTATATTTCAGCGAATGTGTTCTGGACTAGACAACCTGCTGCGACCATGATGGATATATGACCATGCCATTACAGTGTTCCAGTCTTCAATCTCATAAGAGTATTCGCTATTGTATGAATCAACGAATACTAGTACTGAAATTGATATTGTGCTTAATTTAAAATCAAGTGTTTTTTTTCATTTCAATTATTTATTAGTTAAGCCATACTCGTATATTATTTTATAAAAAGGGTATGTGTTACCGTCAAATTAGCAATTATATATTTTTTTGTAATTCTATTTTTGACTATCACCCACCCTGCTTCACCAAATAATATTTAAAAGATTTTGCTTTTGTTTTAAATGCTTAAATTATTATTTATTTATATATTTAGCATTTTGCAATTGGCACGCCTAAAAGCCGCAAACTAAGAAGTTGAAGAGAACAAAAGCTTTTTGATGTACTGACTACTTTGTCTAAGACACACCTACAATCAATTCGCTTACTGTAATTCTTGTTCAATTGGCTAATTATTCAATTTTATTATATTAAGGTATTCTACGTTTTAATCATAAACCACAAAAGCTGTTCAAAATCGTAGATCATTGGGCGTGCTTTGTTTATTTAGCTATCATCAGGAAAAATAAATGATTGCCACTTATTTATTGCGATTTTATTATAATTTATCTCTTTATATATCTCACTGACTTGTAAATGTTAATTCTTACATTTTATAGGCAGAGTTTTCCAAGGTATTTTTGTAAATTTACATAGAAACTTTATTACTCTATGGTTTTAAATATTTACAATAATATTATCCTTTTAGGTATATAATCTTTTGATTTAAATAAATATATCTATGTTTACTAACCGTCTTTGTTCATGTTAGCCTGAAAGCATTTTGCAAGTCTGCAGGCTCGGCATTGATTTCTGTGTGTCTTGTCTACAGGACAGCGACCCTTCATCTCTCCGCCTGCCTTGCAAGTGTACACTCGGTTTCGATGAATTGATCTCTTGAAAAAACCGGAACAACCTGGCAATTATTTATGGAATGTTTCAAGTTGAAAAAGACAAGACAATAAAATACTTACTTAAATTTATATTTTCATTTCTTCGCTCTGGTGTCGAGGACAAGCGCGGTGTTGAGTTCTGCCACTCAACACGCAATCCCACTAGAATTCGGCAGAAAGTCGGGAACGGAGTGTCTTAACACTAGGTTCCCTCTGCCTAGCCTGCAGGATGCGGGATACAGCGTGAAGCTGATTTTTAAATATTTCATCTCCTCGAGTGGGGATCGAACCCACAACCAGTCGGTTTTACAGTCACACCTCGTGCCACTGCGCCACGACTGGCCTCAAAAAGACAGTAAGAAAATGTAAAAAATATTAAATTTATTCCTAATATCAATTGGTTCAGTTTTATTTGAATAAAATTTAATTATTATTTATTAAATAACCATGAAACGTAACATATAAATGAACGAAATATATAAAAAAGTTTTATTTACCGTCGCAACTGTAGATACCGTAATGTTTTCCGGAGCTTCTATCGCCACATACATTGCAAGGTATGTCGAGGAGCCGGTCCCCTGAATAAAATAGGTTATATTTATTACCAAAATAATTAATTATATAAATATTAACAATATAGTTCAAACAAGTGAAGACAGTGGTATTTTGGAAGTTTGCTTAGTAGAGATGGAAGAAACGAAATAGAAATTGAAAGGCGTAGGCACTGCTGCTGGTAACAGAGTTAATAGTACCTTAGCTGCATTGATAAGACGGCGAAAAGTCAGCAAAGCTATCAAGTGTTGGTACAGATGCTGTTATACGAAAGCAGCAGAACTTTGATATTACAGAAGTATACTGAAAGAAAGATGAATGCTGTGGAGATGCGATCTCTTTGTAGGTTTATTTCGGAGTCAGTTTAGCTGATCGACTCCACAATGAAGGGAAACTAGCACGTACTAGCGAGGATGTCACGACGAGAATAAAGATGATGCTCAGATGGTTTGGGCACCTCGAAGGAATGAGTAATGATAGAATGAGAAAATATTTATGATAGAAAAGTGAGTGGTAAGTTCGGAGAGGGGGAGACCTCGAGTGACGGGGAAGGTCAGTTAAAAAGCACGAGGAACCGGAGGGCTTGAAATGATTGTTGACAGTAGACGAAGCGAAAGAGGTATGTAGAGCGTAGCGTTTGACGCTGCATCCTCTCTGTCTACCCCGCTAGGGGTAATGAAATATTTAATAATTATTTTCATTTCTTCGCTCTGGTATTGAGGCAATGCGCGGTTTTGAGTTCCGCCGCTCCAGTTTGCCGGAAAGTGAAGAGTGGAGTGTCTTAACACTAAACTCTCTACCCTTTTACATGGTGGATACAGCTTGAAGCTTTATAATAATTGAATAAATATGTTGTGATCTGTTCATGAGTTTAGTACTTTAATATAATATATTTAGGTGCAGTAAGTAACATATGGTAAAGTTCCTACCCAGTGTTGTAGGCTGGACTGACAGATTGAAGCTAAATTTGCATAACGAATTAGAAAATATATCTAAGCTACGAGGAGAGCCACTTTGATCAAAATTTGTGATTTCACATATTGTCATTCAATAAAGTTTATTATAACTCCAATCTATTTTAAATATTGAGAATTTTTCGTAATATAATAAACTTTTTGCGTATTCATTGATTAAGGCTTCTAACGCTCCCTTACCTAAAATAGATTAGTCAGATTACACCAATCTCGCTAATAACGTGGTGTTTTTGTTGCGTTTACAGAAGCTTTTCCCTTCAGTTGCCCCTTTTCCTTAACGTTATACATAGATACTTATACAATAAATAGATTCTGTCACACCGTGTTAATTCTTAGGTAACATTATTGAATACAATTTTTTACGCCTTTGTACATTTTAATTATGATTATTTTAAAATTGATTTCTTTCTTTCTTAACTAGGTAATTGTAAGTTTTCTATTAAATATATATTTTTCTTTTTTTTTTCAGCTTCATGCTGTATCCCGCACACTGCATTGTAGGCAGAGGGAACCTAGTGTTAAGACACTCCGTACCCCACTTTCTGCTGAATTCTGGAGGCATTGCGTGTTGTTGTTTAAATATTTCATCTCCTCGAGTGAGGATCGAACCCACACCCGTCGGTTTTACAGTCACACTTTGTGCCCCTGCGCCACGACTGGTACCGCTATTAAGTTTTTTATAATAATACCAACCATTTTCTTATTGAAGAAAAGAAAGAAAAGAAGTTAAAGAATATTTAGTATTAAATTTAAGAATTATAAGCAACTTTTTGTCGTTATTCAATCTCTTAAAATGTTAAAAGAAAAGGAAATCTATTTATATTATTCAATAAAAGTACAAACAACGGTGTAACAATAGGCCCAGATTAATGTCGGAAATCCCTTTCAAGGAGAGATCTTTTCTTTTTTACGTAAATGGTATTAAACGACTTTACCGATCGTCTTTCAGGCCTCCAAGAAAAGCCGCGAGGACGCATAATTATTCTCTTTAGAATTTGTCATTTATTGCGTATTTGTGTAATTTATGACGATTGTTAATTAATATTTCAAATTAAAAGTTTTCAAATAGATTTTTGCATGGACTTTTCAGACGTCTAATGAACATAAAGCTCCCACCGGCTTTTAATGCATTTCTGCTGGGCAGTGCCGGCAAGAAACTCCACAATTGCTTTTCAATATAACATATTTAGTAGAATAATACAATAAGAGGCCAGCCGTGGTGCAGAAGTACAAAGTGTGACTGTAAACGCGATTGGTTGTAGATTCGATCCCCACTTGAGGAAAAAAAAATATTTAAATTTATATTTTTATTTATTCGCTCTGGTGTCGAGGCAAAACGCGACGTTAGATCCGTCACTCAACACGAAATGCCTCCAGAATTCGGCAGAAAGTGGGAAACGGAGTGTCTTAGCACTGGGTTCCCTCTGCCTACCCTGCCGTGTGCGGGATACAACGTGAAGCTAATTTTATTTATTTTTTTAATACAATTATAGTTATCTAGCAAGAAATTCGAATGTTCTAATGACCACATTTTTATTATTTTACTAGCGGCTCGCCCACGGCTTCGCCCGCTTAAAATACATGATTATTGATTTAATAAGCAGAATTGATTGACAACTATAATGACTTCTAATGTGATTTTTTACGACATTATCGTCAAAGAATTTTTGATTGTTTTAAATAAAAAAATACGACCATTGTTGATATTTGATATTTATAAAATATACATAAAGCTAATTATTTATTACACGTATATATTTTTGTAACTTTATGTTCTTTTTACCTATATAATATACTCTGTTAAATGTGCTGATGTCAGTGAATAATTTAATTTACTCATTCAGAAACAGCCTTAAATGTTAAATTATTGATTTGAAGGATTCATAATATTCTTTGTAAAATAACTGTAATAATTGCATATTAACTCCTGTACAGTTTTTAAATTAGTTACATATATTATATGAACGAACCAACCAAAAAATCTTTGTATTTACTTGATATTTCTTTCAAGATCGTTCTTTATCTCTGTGTTGAATTAATTACGACTTCTTTCAAATGACGATAACTTTTTTTTTAATGAACCGATTTTGATGAACTAAACTTTAGTAGTTAAGTTGAGTTAAAACAAAGCAATTGGTGAAATTTTCAAGTAAATCGGTTCAGTACTTTCAGAGAAAAATGCGGACAAAAATATGTCGACAGACAGACAGACAGACAGACAAGAAATTCAAAAAAAATCTTTTTGCTTTCTATTATTCTTTTTAAGTGTCCCTCTATCCATTTCAGTCAAAATTACTAAATGTACAGACAAAATATTTTTACTGTCTTATTATATATAGAGATTATTTATAGGGCAGAATAAGCTTTCCTTATTAAGGTTGTTACTTGCTAACAGTTCTAAATTAAAATTTCTATAGTGGCAAATTTAAAATGTATTGCAGAGTGGTTTTATTGTATATAAGACGAGTATATCTACTAAGATCCATAAAATATTAAAAGATTAATTTATTTCTTGAAGTCGCAGTCAGTTCGTGTTTGCACTTTTTATATATGTAGATGGGCATTGTAGCCCAGTGGCACAAGAGTGTGACATTTCTTCTACGCCCTGGTAAGAAGCCAAAGGCGGCATTGAGTTCCGCTACTCATCAAATGCCTCGAAACTTCGGCGCAAAGTGGAGAACGGAGCGCCTTAATACTAGGTTTCCTCTGCCTACCTTGCTCTATTGCGGGATACAGTGTGAAGCTGAAAAAAATGTATAGATATATTTTTATTACTCGGATGGAAAAGCTTTATCATAGTAATGGATTTAATGAAATTATGACGTTTTTAACATAAAATAACAATCTGGAAGGTATAAACATAAAATAATCAATCATGAACGAATAAAATTATAAATTATATGAACATTTTTAATAATAAAAAATAATAGCAACCTACACGCGTTTCAACAATAGTTATGCAAAAAGTGTCTTAAACATAGGATCTTCAGACATTTTATATATCATATTTTTCATTTACCTTTAAGTGTTTTCTCGCATAACAGGTTGGGCAGATATAGTCTAGTGTAAAGGTATTCCGTTCTCCACTTTTCGCCATTTTTTGAAGACATTGCGCATTGAGTGGCGAATTCTATTCGAAACGGAATTTGGAAATAATGTAAAGAAAATATTCCCTTGAATACGGATCGAAAACGCACTCAAATGCTGTCCCACTGCGTAACGATAACTTCTACGATTTTTTAATATTTACTAAAAATATATAGCTTATAACAACGTCTGACGCATACCAAGGGTTCCGTACCAATTTCATGATTTTATAATATGTCAACGACAAGTATTTATAAAAGTTGACAAACTTAAGTTTGCGGACACGCATGTGTTTTTATTAAGTAAACTATAATTACAAGTTTGTAATAATTTTCTTCTATGAAATATCTAAAAAAAAATTATGGATTTTTTTCTTTATTTACCTACACCGCAAGGTCTCACTTCTTAATAATTGTATGCCCACGGGAAGTATCCAATATGATTTTGATTACGGGGCAAATTCCATACAATTTTCATTTCATATTAATTATTTTCATACGATGTGTAAATATTCGTATCTTTTGATTGCGTTGACTTACGTAGAATCTTGATTTTTTCTATGCTCCAAGGGATGTATGGATGATGGGAGTAAGCCCAAATTTTAGATATTCAATATATCCACGAGATTTCGAAATAAATGCTCTTGACAGACGGACAACAAAGTGAACTTATAAGGGTTCCGTTTTTTCCTTTTGAGGTAAGGAACCCTAAGAACAAAGTAACATTTTAAAGTACGATATACACAATTATATAATATTAAGACACTCCGTTTCCTATTTTCCTTCAATTGCGAAACTCAACTCTACCAGTGCGAAGAAATGAGCATAATTGATTACCCCAAGCGGAAATCAAACTTACAACTATCACGTTTACGAGCTACGCCACGACAACGTCATTATCAACTAATAACCATATATAAATAGGAATTAGAATTACTTATAGTGAGATGCATCCGCTGTGCTGCTATTCTATGGGTAAACATTAAATACAATTAAACACAAGCACACACAGCGCGAGGGGTCGTATGTGTCGATGCACCGATGCGTGAGGCCCTGTGCACCGATCTCTACATAATGCGCGAGAATATACAACAGTCGTGTGAAACGCCACACTCTAATTCACCACAAACACATCTATTATAATCCTTTGATATTATTAACTTTTTTTACTATATATTTATATAGCTTTTAGGAATTATTGCGGCAATATAAATAAGTAAAGTACATACAAAAATGTGTTTTACTTATTATGTATAAATAATATTTTAAGCATATAATGTACAGACAAAACGCGACGCTATGTTCCACCAGTCAACAAGCAATATCTCAAAAATTGGGCGATAAGGGGTGAACGGAGTGTCTTAACACTAAGTTCCCCTTGCCTATCGGCCTAAGATGGCACTCATAGGTATCATGAGTGATAAACGCAAAATAAATACGGGTTAAAAGGCAACAATCTGTCTTTAGTGATGCTATCTACCCAGAATACTAAAGTATAAAAATAAAGAAGATAACAATAAAGTTATATTATGTATCTTTTTCATTATTTTCTTAGTTTTGCAATAAAAATTAAATAAAATCTAAATGATTGCTTCAATGAATTACAAATCTATCTATAATATAATAAAATAGTAAAAATAAATGTCTGTACATTAAATATCTTTATAAAAAATAATTTAAGATGGTAAAAACAACTCACTAATAGAATACTAATCTACGATGTTTAAAAATAATTTCAATAAAGAAAATGTTGTATTATTATAAGACCTGGACAGAATCTTGACTATAACTGATTATAAACACTGGCAGTCGTGAAGTAAAACGACATTATGATCTAAAGAAACTATAACAAATAGCAATAACACACCTTAGCAAAAGTTGGTTAAGTTAAGAGACATTTTCCGTTTTTATTTAAAAAAAAGATTAAAAACATCTCATAAAGAACCAGTATAATGAAGTTAAACTATAAGAAATAGTTACATGACGCTTTAGCGAAACTTGTTCATTATAGCGTACCATTTAATTAGACAAATGAAAAACATTGATATATCTTTATTTCCTCAATCTGGTAACGAGGCATTGCTCAACAAGCAATGTCCGAGGAATTCTGCGGAAAGTAGGCAACGTAAGAGTTTTAATCAGGAGCGGAGTGTCTTATCACTAAAGTCTCAGGTTTTTTTGGCCGGGTAGGCAAGCTATGTGCGGGAAGTAGCGTAAAGCTAAAAAAAAAACATTGAAAATAAATGACAATACGCGTATAGGCGGTTCATTACGTGAGTTCGATCTCCATTTAGGAAAATAAGTGGTTTAAATTTGTTTTTATTTCCCCGCTGCGCGCCGGTAAAACCTGATGGCGTTGAGTAAATGTGAGTAGCATGGCAAAAATCATAAAATCCAAGTCAAGGAAGTTGTGGGCGGCAACTAGTATTAAATGAATTATCAATATACAAGTTTATGTAAATTTTTTCAGAAAAAAAATAAGATTTAATTAAAATTTAAAAAAAATAAATTAGCTTCACGCTATATCCCGCACACAGCAGGGTAGGCAGAGGGAACCTAGTGTTAAGACACTCCGTTCCCCACTTTCTGCCGAATTTTGGAGGCATTGCGTGTTGAGTGGCAGAACTCAACGCCACGCTTAACCTCGACACCAGAGCGAAGAAATGGAAATATAAATTTAAGTAAATATTTCATCTCCTCGAGTGGGAATCGAAACCACAACCAGTCGGTTTTACAGTCACACTTTGTGCCACTGCGCCACGACTGGCCTCTAAGATTTAATTGCTTTGCACTATTGCACAGTAAGCGAATGCGGTCAAATAATATTATAAGTTGCAAGCAATATTATTAACACGATTATTTTTACTTTAATATAGGTAGGTACGGTCCGCGAGGTCTAACCTGAGCTTTGCGTTTGTTCTTATAAGTGTAGGTGTAGCGTGCTTGACTAAGCCAGTCCATATCGCTTTTTCTTGTACAGATAGCAGCTCACATATTTAATTCTAAATATTTTATTTTTTGATTGATTTATTAAAACTGAAAGGTAAAATTGGCACTATTACTGCACTAGAATATTAGTATGGGAGTAAGCACTTAAGCAATAAAAAATTGTGGACACCACGCTGTTCTTGCTGATATAACGGAACGATTCATTATTAGCACAAACGACACATCAGACGAGGGTGAAAATTATGATGTTTTTTAAATTTTTGTTATGGCTCTATTTCTAAAATCACTCTTACAAACGCTCGGCTAATGCCTCGCAAACTGTATGTACTCGTTGATAGGTGTTAAAGTTGTAAAAGATGTATTAATATGTTATGTAGGTACGTTGATGCTGGACCTTAAATGGTCCACCACTTTGCTCAGATTAGAGTGAAACATAAAAAATAAAAAATCTATAATGTAACGAAATAATATAATATTAAGAGTATTCTGTATAGACCATTTTACCATACACTTATATGACCATATACTTATAGGTACATAATACAGTATCAAATAAACTTTATAAAGAAAGTGGAAACCCATATATACCTAGATATACATATAGTAAATCACTGTCTGTACGTGAAATGTAAATATACGAGTAAATCTATTATTGAGGGCATTTATTAGAGTAGGATCAAAAACAATGATTTTTGAAAAATTTGCTTGCTTGCGCGATAATTTCAGAAACGGCTTAACCAATTGTTAATATGTTATCGCTAAAACTTTCCGGTAATGGTATGTAATACGTACTATGAATATAGAATCACTTCGCACAAGTATACATTTTTTCCCAGCTTCTTTTCGCAAAATTTTCGAAGCATTGCGTGTTCAGTGGCAGAACTCAATGCCACGCGTTTTGCCTTGGTACCAGAGCGAAGAAATGGAAATATTAATAAGCAATATATAATTCCGCCGAGTGGGAGTCGAGCCCACAACCATAACAGTAACATGCATGCCCCAGTGCCACGAGTCACGACTCAATCATATATATACATATACATACACATATATATATATATATATATATATATATATATATATATATATATATATATATATATATATATATATTGTCTAAATAACTGATTTAAATACTAACTTGAAAGTTACCAAAACATGCACTGGCTATGTTGATTCGATGAAGTTTAAGATGTGGGACTCTGACAAATGACTCCCTTTGTTTAAGCAACGTTTGATACAAAGATTCATACAGGGTGTGGTGCTTACTTTGAATTTGCTGTTATTACAAATATAATCACGTTTAGTATGTATTGTATATGAGTTATCTTAATAATACTCTTAATAAGATTTACACTGTATCCCGCACATATAGATAGGCTCAGGGAACCTGGGAGCCTTAGTATTAGGACACTCCGTTCCCATTGAGAGACTTCACTCTCACTTTTCATCAAATTTTCTTAAATTTGTAATATTCAAGATTAACTGTCTACAAATTAAGTATCTTTAATTCTCAATATTTATTAATATACATATAATTTATATCAGCTATACTCGTATTTAAGATATTTCTTTTATTAATATTAAATATTGGTAATTATTTCTAAAGAAAAAAGGAAAACTAATACAGATGTAATGATTTTGAGTTCCGCCACTCACAATATCTCGAAAATTAAGCAGAATATAGAGAACGAACGTTTTCGTGCACGTTTTCCTCTACCTACCAGGCTATACGAGAAAAAGTATGAAACTGCTAAACTATATTTTAGTATACTATTTATTTTTCTTGAACAAGGTGCAAAGAAATAGAAATATATACATGAAAAATCTATAAATATAATATAAGGTAAATATTATATTTTTTTATATTTTATATTCGTAAAATATAAGTTTTTTCAACACTCTCTATTCATTTAGGAAGATTAGCAAGGGAGCGCGAACTAGCAAAGTTTTGGGTTCGTCCCTAAGTTACATCCGCAAGGACAAGGATTCGTTGCGTCTCAATGATCTTAGACGTACTATTTATACAAACATATAATAAACTATATAATGATAAAGTATCATACATTTTATGAATATAAAAGTTATATGGTTTTTAATTATTATTAAGACAAAAATAAAGGCCATCATGAAGAAGGAGCACAAACGTGTGACCTTAAACGCCACGATTGTGGGTTTGATTCCCACTCGAGGAAATAAAATATCTAATATTTTCATTTTCCCGCTTTGGTAACGAGACAAAACACGGCGTTAAGTTCTGTTATGTGCAGGATAAAGCGCAAGGCTAAAAAGAGACCAAAAAATATTTAACTTTCCAAATCAGCAGTAATAGTAACGTAAGCCTCCGTCATATAAAATTAAAATATCATAAAGGGCAGTTTAGTTCGTGTAGTAGGTGTATCAATACAAATAAACTATAAACTACTACTACAAAAAAATATTATAGCAAGTGTAGAACATTTTCAATGTAGAAATAACCTTAATAAAAACTAATTGGGTAGAACTGGAGTCCCGCTATGATTTATTTTATTATAAATTTCCAAATATTTTCTTTCTTTAATAAAACTTTAAAAAAGGTATAACAAAAATAATAAATCAAATTTGTTATAATTAGTAAAAATAATAATTGATTATTATTTTTACTAATTATAAGAAAATATATATCAAATCATTAATCAATTATCCTATAATTATGGCATTAAAATGATATAAAAATATGTTATTTTCTCTATTTTTCTGGAAACTGCCAAGATTTTTGTACTAAAATGTGTAATTTTTATAAATAAATGTGAACAACACCTATACTTATCTAATAGTATAGAATATAATAATAATAATAATATAGAATACTTACATGTGTATACGTGTAGTATTTTGTCTTATATCTTTTTTCAATCAAATATTTTTAAAAATAATATCAAGGGGAGTTAAAATCTTAAGGAATATCTTCATTCCATTTGTTTCGTAGGTAAATTTGCCAATATTTTCATCTTAAAATAATAATAAGAATATATTATAATTATTATTATACGTTAAGTATGATAAATTCAAGTTATTGTTATAGAAATTGAAACATAATACTTGATTATATTTATTTGATTTATATACATGTATGAATTTAAATAAATAAAAATTATAATTTAAGCAATATATTTTTTTAAATAGATTTTTTTTTTTTAATTTTTAAATTTTTTTTACGTTTGAACTGTTTTTTTTATCTTTGACCTACTTAAATAAAGGTGAAATATCAGTATTATGTTGGTATTGATTAATTATGTTTTATCATTAAATTAAGCTTTAATTTAATAGCTCTAAATATTCGTCTCTACAATCATTATAGGTATCAAGTGCCGTCATTCTATTATTCTTTTATGGATCTCTCTCTTGAAAAACAAACAAGATACTTAAATACAATTACAGAAATAATGACAATAAAAGTTGATATTTAAAAGAATCACTTCTAAAAAATAGTCCATGGCGGTGGATGATAGTAGTACACAAAATAACGAAAATATCGATACGATTATATCTAGTAATAATTATTTTGCAGTGTAAATTATAAACTTACCTGTGCCCATTCTACGGAAAGCCGTTGTCGGCAACCGTTGTTTTTCCCAAAACGCCGACAGCTCGACGGTTATATTACTTGAATCTGTTCAATATTATCACCACTACTCAATGTTTACACATGTCTATTATAAGTATTTTTATATATATATATATATATATTCCAAATTACAAATTAGACTCTTTTATTTTTTTTTTATAAATAAATAATTTAACAAAAAACCAAATCACTCCGCGTACTAACGATTATTAGATATTTTTATTATCAGATTGAAAACCATAAAAACTGACCAAGTGCGAAAAATTTGAATGACTTTCTTTATGACTTCGCCACTCAGCCGCGGCTTTCGACAGACTGGTCTGATAATTGTGATCTTTGAAGCCGCCACGGAGATCGCGAGTCACATCATCCCCTGATTACATCGCGTTCCACCCCCGACAGGGATGGGAAATTAACTGGGGGCGAGGTGTGAACGGAATAGATGCGATCTCATCTTGTGTCTCGGTCCATAGGCTACATTGTCACGGTATCAGTGGCGCAGAATCTGTGTTGCGTGTAGTAGGTACCTTATGTAAAAAGATTTTTTTATTTATTTTATTTCAATACAATAAAATTGATTAAAGATAAATATAAGTATAAATAATAGGCTAGTAAGTGGACATTGGATATTTATAAAAAAGCATATAATAAGTTGAATAAAAAAAAATTAAAGCTTTCATTGAAAGCTTTTTTACTTTCAAGTTTTTATTAAATTATTATTTAATAAAATATTAACTAATATGACATAAACAAACACAATTAAATATTTAAAACAATTTCAAATGCTCTTGTTGATTGCCTTTTATATTTTTTTAATTTTCCATCTTATTTCATATTATTTAAATTTAAACACAAAAAAAATAAATTTCCTCCAATATCTGCGAGGACAGTAAACATTAAAATGTCAAGTAAGATCCGGGGTGAACAGGGGGCTTTAATTGGCTGGGCGGTGTCGGCGACCAATCCACGGCCACCTTTTATATAGGGGGCGGCGCGTACGGCTTTTGAATCGAAATCGAGCTACGAAGCGAAAATGCCACGTGCGACGTAGACTTACGGCTTATTACACAAGCTGTCGGAGCCGCAAGATCGTTCGGAAAATATATCCGACTGACACCCGCCTGACCGATATGTCGGATGAGTGACCTTGTTTACATTACCAACGATAGCTGCTTAATTGATTTATACTAAGATATTGTTCAGGACTCACTTAGGTGTGTTATCGCTTGTTCGACACTTCACTTCCGTTAGTTAACTTTGCGGTTTTTTTATATAAAATTCTATAAAAATTCCATCGTGGTATAATATGATGGTTATGGGTTTAATTTTTAGCTAAAAAAATATATTTTGAAAATATTATGTTTAATTCCTTGCACTGATAACTGTGGCATAAAATATTGCCACTCAAAATTTGCTTTCGTATGCAGGAGATGCGTAAAAAATGTCACTTATGAAATATTCTTTTTTTATGGAATGCTCGGTTAAAAGGAAATACTTGGACTAAAAAACATCTAGCCTAAGTAATAAAACACCTTATATTTTTACCTAATAAGTATTTACTTCTAAATATATTGTACTTATCTCTATATATAATAAGACAGTAAAAATATTTTGTCTGTACATTTAGTAATTTTGACTGAAATGGATAGAGGGATACTTAAAAAGAATAATAGAAAGCAAAAAGATTTTTTTTGAATTTCTTGTCTGTCTGTCTGTCTGTCTGTCTGTCTGTCTGTCTGTCTACATATTTCTGTCCGCATTTTTCTCTGAAAGTACTGAACCGATTTACTTGAAAATTTCGCCAATTGCTTTATTTCAACTCAACTTGAGTACTAAAGTTTATAATTTAGTTCATCAAAATCGGTTCATTAAAAAAAAAGTTATCGTCATTTGAATGAACTCAAGGCATTACTTTGCCTGCGAATATTATATAGCAATCGCGCTGGTATGACCCTGGCTAAAGAATGACATTCGAAACGTCTGGTTTATATGATTGTTGATAAAAATATATATTTTTGAAGCACTATTATATAATATTTTATACAATAAAGTAAGCAAAGTTGAATTGTTAGTGGAGATTACCTTCATAAATCATAACAGTTAAGTTTAAGTCGTAATTAATTCAACCGGCCGGTCGTGGCGCAGCGGCACGAGGTGTGACTGCAAAACCGACTGGTTGTGGGTTCGATCCCTACTCGAGGAGATGAAATATTTACTTAAATTTATATTTCCATTTCTTCGCTCTGGTGTCGAGGTTAAGCGCGGCGTTGAGTTCTGCCACTCAACACGCAATGCCTCCAGAATTCGGCAGAAAGTGGGGAACGGAGTGTCTTAACACTAGGTTCCCTCTGCCTACCCTGCTGTGTGCGGGATACAGCGTGAAGCTAATTTTAATTTATTTTAATTCAACACAGAGATAAAGAACGATCTTGAAAGAAATATCAAGTAAATACAAAGATATTTTGGTTGGTTCGTTCATATAATATATGTAACTAATTTAAAAACTGTACAGGAGTTAATATGCAATTAATACAGTTATTTTACAAAGAATATTATGAATCCTACAACCTAAATTAAATTATTCACTGACATCAGCACATTTAACAGAGTTTTAGAATTATGATGAGACGTATATTATATAGGTAAAAAGAACATAAAGTTACAAAAATATATACGTGTAATACATAATTAGCTTTATGTATATTTTATAAATATCAAATATCAACAATGGTCGTATTTTTTTATTTAAAACAATCAAAAATTCTTTGACGATAATGTCGTAAAAAAAATCATATTAGAAGTCATTATAGTTGTCAATCGATTGTGCTTATTAAATCAGTAATCATGTATTTTAAGCGGGCGAAGCCGTGGGCGAGCCGCTAGTCTAGGTATAAAATAAGTACAAAAAGGTCTATCAAGAAAATTACTTAGTAACTTTATTATACTTTATTTGATCTTGAATGATATCACATTCTACTGCAATGTCTGCAAGAATAGAAACTTTTACATAAAACAATGTAATATTTTTCTTTTATTTTTTTTAGAATATCGGGCAGATACATATACATACGCCGATACAGGCACGACTTATAAGTACATTGAATCTTGCATAGTAATGTCTTAAGAACTCTTTATTACGGTAAAAAAAATATTATTATTATATTTCAATATGCTCTTTTTTTAATTTAGAATCTACATTTTGATAGAGTAAGATTTTAATCATTAAGTTTACCTTTTATAAAAAAAGAAGTATCTCTTTCACATTGAAAGAGCCTTTATTAAGAGAAATCTATTTTTGAAATAAAGTTTTCCAAATAAATAACAGAATGATTACCAGAAAAAAAAAATTGAAACCGTCGTGGCGCATGGGCACAAGAGTGCGACTGCAAACATGACGGCTGGGGATTCGATTCCCACACAGAGGAATGAAATATTAATATTTTTTTATCTTCGCTCTGGTAACAGGACAAGCGCGGCGTTGAGTCCTCCACTAAACATGCAAATGCCTGAATTCAATGAAAACTAGGGCACATGTCTTAATGAGAACGAAGTGATTTAACACTAATTGTACAGACTCTTTCTGCCTACCCAGCTGTGTCCTGGGATACAGCTAAAAATACTTTATGACTTAATTCTATAATAATTTTAATATCTATAGTTGTTTGTTAGTAATATTAGATAACTATACATATCGGATAACAAATAAAACCTTTCTCGTCAACACTTTTTGCCAAAACAATTTTACACTCTTTAATTCCACAAGATCCGTGATTTAAATGATTTAGAAGTTTAAGTTTATATCATTCCTCGTTACTTTTACTATAGATATATATTAGAATTGACTTGGGGTTTCGCAACTGATCTAGATTTTAAGGTTTCAGTTTTGTTCTTAATTAGTGATAGCATCTCACTATCTGAATGATGTATAATGTGTGTAAAGTGATATATTCATATTGCTGTTACTACCATCATCGGCTACATCTGAACTTAGAATTCTAATATTTTTGTTGTCATCTTCTTTATTGTATTTCTCTTCGAATTTTGTTCTTCTCCTAAGTGTCAGGCTGATTACATTTTGCGGTTCTTCTCTTACTTTTTTCTGGTTATGATGATGTTTTAAAGTTTAAAATAAAATATAAATTTGCGAAATCTGGATTTCAATAAAAATGCTGAACATGAAAGATAGCTTTTTATAATCTCTTTGGCCAAATTTTTCATGATAGGCGATTCCTCCATCCATTAAAACATTTGTCGCAAAAAACAGGCTATAATTTATCAAATCATATCAAAACATTATTACAATTAGCACTAAAAATTAATACACACCCTAGTAGAACCATAAGTTTAGAGTTAACACTTGGGTTAAAAATTGTAGTGGTTCTTTCAAAACATGACATTTTTATGCCGTATGATATAATATTTGTATTTCTAAGCAGTTTGAAATAAAAAAATAACAATATTAAAGGAAGTTTACCAAAATACAAAACTTTTTTCTTTTTCAGGAAAGAAAAGGGATGTAAATTAACCATTTTCTATTTGTTTACCGACATTGTATACTCCTGCGAAGTGGAAGCCAATGTCACATTTATGTAACAAAACGAAATTAATGTTCACGTCTTAAATATATCTATTTCCCCGGGTTCATTTAATTTTGTAAAATAATATTGAAGTCCGAGTGCGAACACATGTTTTAATATAATTCAAATTAAATTAACCAACGCACGCGCCAATCACAATCACCAATCATGAGAACTGCTCACGATTTACACCTAAACCTCGTTTTATTAAATGAAAATAATTTAAAAAAATAACACTTAAAAAAATTTAAATCTGTTCCTCGTTATTCTTATGATTGTTGAATTTTGAAAAAATAACATATGTAGAGCAAGTATGGGGTGGACTCTCACAGACAGGGAGCGGGGCACGGGCGCGATAAGCACTCTTCAAATAATGTGCGCGTGACCGAGCTGACGTCGGCCCCGAGTCCGTTTAATCTCTATTTGTCGCCAGAATAGAACAACTTCTGATGAGTGTTTAATAAGTTCTCCAATATTTTGTTTATAATTTTTCGATTGTCATCATATTATTTTGCTTTTTATATTATTATGTATGTTAATTTTAATTTTGCTCATTATTTACGGTTCGTGGTTATTGTAATGGATGAAAAACTAAAAAAATTATAAATTAAGGATGGAAAGAATGAAAAAATTATAAAAATTATAGCAATTATAGCGAGAAAAAACTACAGCTTAAGTAAAATAAGTGATTTATTATTGTCAATTAGATTTATTCTGGTATTGGACGCTAAAAACGAATAAATCATACAAATCGGTTCATTAGTAATCCTTTCACTGAAGCGTTTCACTGAGAGTACGACTCTCAAACAATGTATTCCTTTTCATACAACGATATTTTCAGACAACGATATGCTTATCTAACATGGAGGCTACGACATCGTTAGTGATATTGTTTTGATTCAAGAAAATAAATTATATATTGGATATTCCATTATAAATATTATTATATTATTATTAATGTCTTTTTTAATATACGATAGATCTAAAAATAACAATGAAAATTTTAGTGAAATATATTTTTTATTTGCTGGTAAGCTTTCTTAGATTAAATTTTACTTTTCTGAAATCAAAAAAAATCACATCAGCTTCACGCTGTATCCTGCACACAGCAGGGTAGGCAGAGGGAACCTAGTGTTAAGACACTCCGTTCCCCTCTTTCCGCCGGGTTCTGGAGACATTGCGTGTTGAGTGGCAGAACTCAGCGCTTTGCCTCGACACCAGAGCGAAGAAATGAAAATATGAATGTAAATAAATATTTCACATCCTCGAGTGGGAATCGAGCCCACAACCAGTCGTTTTTACAATCACACTTTGTGCCTCTGCGCCACGACTGGCCTCATAATAGAAGTTTAAAAATATTAAAACTAGTTATTATTTTACGTTCCAAAGAATCTAAATTTTGCAATTAATAATCTTTTTAAGTATTAACTATTCCAGCTTGTATTACTTGTAATCTTTTTTTAAATCGACGTCGCACAGCATTGGGTCCTGTCAGACATGGCTTACGAGGAAAAAATCTTGCAATATTTTTATATACGCATATTGATGAAAGAAAAAAAAGAATAGCTTAACCTTTTTTCTAATGTATTACTTTCTGTAATAACTGTACGAGAAATAAGTAAAAATAACAAACGTAAACATATACCCTATCCAAACATTTCCTATAAGTGTGTGGGCTTTTACCGGTGTGATGGTACGCACCTGCACTGTGACAAATGAGAGCTGCGGGAAAAATCGCGCACTTGCCGTATTTGGCTGAATTAATTCGTCTCGCGGTGTCTCTTAGAGCGTCATTCTTTAAAATAGAACTAGAAAGTGGTAGAAGCGTCTGTTATATATTATTAAACTATTGTAAAGTTTATTATAGCGGTATGCACTTTATACAGTAAAAAGATTTACAGCTTTTTTTGAAATCTGAGAAAGGTTACTTTAATGAAATTATGCAAAGCCCTTTTTGCATAAACGCATAAACATTGTTTTTATGGAAAACAATTAATTACTGAAAATATATAAACATAATTTTATTTTAGAATTTTTTGTTCATCTATTCCGATTTTGTATTGTGTATACTGCTATATGTATATAACTGAGTTACGATAAACACTACCTTGTTTCTAATGTTGTTTGCATCCTGTCCTGTCTAAACGTTACTACGCCGTAGCACTCGTAGCAGGCACTTAGCTGGTAGCCCGCGGCACTCTGATTTATGTCCCAGCGACATTCAGCCGTGACAATTTATTTCAATTAACGCGACTGTGAGTACGCCTCTAGCGTTCCATTATGCATCTACTAAGATTTATTGTAATATTTTTCAAAAATTGCCACATTCCAATGTATAATTTGTGTATACATATTAGTAAAATATTAAATTTTGTGTTTTCTACTTGTAATTTTGAAAATGTAAGCAAGCACAAAACAAAAAATTGGTATAGAAATTGATTAGTATAGAAACAGTTCAGTATATTTTCAGTTATAGTAGGTACAATACACAAGTGGAAATGTTAACGAGGCGTGGTGTTTACCATCTACGTTAAATTTTTTTATCGCTTACCAAAAAATAATTACTTATTTAGATAATTAAAGGCGCAACATATACAACAATTAAATTGACGAGAGAGAGAGAGAGAGAGAGAAAGAGTATGTTCAAATAACGGTTATATAGAGGATAGATCCCTCGCGTTGTCGCGTTAACTAATCCGTGCCATTTTCGCAATAAACTCTATTTTTTCTCAATTGAACGCTAAACGGTTTACTCAACGAATCCCGATTATTCCAGAGCATTCATTTGTTCGTTAAAAGCGTGACTATTCTCAAATCCGTTGAGGCTCAGCAAACAAAGAGCGGTGGCTCGCGAAAAAGTCCTTTTAAAAATGTTGCGGCACGTACGGAAGAAAGACTCCATTACTGTAAAGTGGGCGCGTGTTGATATAAGAACTAAATCAATGCCATAACAAATACTTTTCTGAAATAATATAATTAGCTTTTACTTTCAAATATTTTTTTTTGTATTAGAAGATATTTCTTTGATAATTAATTCATTATATAATAAGTATTTTGTTTGTAAAAAAAATTGTATTGTCTTTCTCATTATTTGATTTGAATAAATATTTTCATTAGATAGTTTTAAGGTTTCGTACAAAATAAAATTCTACTATTCGAGTTCTTTTATCATCCGGCGCCACCTGTTTAAGTGAGCCTTAAGCAGGTGGCGGCGTCTATTTTCTGATCTTAAACTCAAGCTGGACTATTATTAGTCCCTCGTCAGATATTCCATAATTTTTATATTTTATTGGAAAAGGAATATTATGCTGAACAACTTTTGCTAAGGCGGCAGTATAGTTTAGTTGAAACATTTAGATTCTATTCATTTAGATTATATTCTCAAAAACTTACGTTAAGGCATTTTTTTTTTATTTTTTAGCTGGGCTATTATGGTTCTCCATCAAATGTGTCAGATTTTTACATGTCAATGGAAAGAGTTCATCGCACTAAGCATATTTTTCAAAGGCAGCATTTAATTATTGCTTATAGTGTAACTGAATCTGAAATTTAGATTTTTTCAACAGATTTTAAATTGCTTATTTCTCTCAACAACTTTTGTTAAGACAGTTATAGTTATAGTTTATATAGTTATGGTTGACTACTATATAGCCTAGATCCTGCCCAAGCCCAATAACTATACAACAAAAAAGATTCATTCAAATCCGTCCACGTCTTCTGAAGTACTTCAGAAGACGTGCGCGTACAAAGACGGACGAAGAAGTGTGGGAAGACAGACAGACAAAAAGTTTATAAATCACAGATTGGTATTTTATTTGTGTTTAAATGCGTTTGTGTTTTTATATTTTTCTCTTCATATTTTTTTGACACAATTTGGTGGTTTTATTTTTTACATGATAGATGAGTACAATAACTGTGAAAACATTTATATAGCGAAAGGTAAGGTGAGAATATCTATTAAAGTGTAAAAGATAATATACAAATATGTTTTTTAACATTTTTTTAAAATGTTATTCCACACTTAGAAAAGAAAAATACTTATTTAGAAAACGTATAAAAATTTCGAACGTAGCGGGACTTTAAACCGCGCCTCCTGGAAACCGACCAGGCGCTCTGACCACTAAGCCAAATATGTTTGTTAAAAACAATAATTAAAACAAAATAATCTTTATACACTTTAATTGACAAATATTATAATATAAAGATTATAATTTATATTATAAAAAAAATACATTTGAACATAATAATTAATTCTTTATTTATTTAACCAAATTATATTATTTCTCGGGGACGTTAGCCAGTGCCTCAATGAGATCGACATAAACACCAATACCCTTAACAAAAACGTCTAGCGAGATATATTCATTGTTGTCGTGTATTTTAGAAACCATATTAGTTCTTGTCGAAAATCCTAATGCAGGTATGCCTTTTTCTCTCACGAAGATCATGTCAGATACAGCTGGGCATACGACTGGTTTTAGAGTAATATTTCTAAAACAAAGTAGAATTATTTTTAAACTACGAATTTTGTGAAGTTTTCTTTTTAATATTTTATTTCTTTTGACTTGTACAAAGTGTTTTTTAAGCTTCACGCTGTATCCCGCACATAGAAGGTTAGGCAGAGGGAACTTAGGAATCTACTGTTAAGACACTTCTGTTTCCCACTTTCCAGCAAGTTCCGGAGGGCCTTGCCTCGTTACCAGAGCGAGGAAATGAAAATATAAAATATTTATTTTCCTCGCGTGGGAATCGAGCTCACAACCCGTCGCGTTTGTAGTGCACGCTTGTGTCTCTGCGCCATGACTGGCCCCAACTGTAAATGATGTGAACGACACAAATTATGTCGAAATCAAATGTTTTGGCTTAAACTGTCTTAAAACTATGTAATGGCTTAAATATTAGGAATAAATTTAGTAATGTTATACCGTATACATCCACTTATTAACAAAATATTATATATTTATATAAACATAATATATTATATGTACTTAAGGTATATTAAGTACCTACATATTTTTTATATATACATATCTATATTTTATATTAACTTGTTACTTACAATTTTTTTAAAGTGTCTACCATCGTCACCCAGTAAGGATTCGAATCATCTACTGCCGTCGCTGTAGAATGTTCTATTCGTCTTATAAATTCAAATGTAGCGTTGGAACCTAGTTTACTCAACCAGTTATTCAACTGAAACAAAAAAATGTAGTACACTATTCCAATTTTCACAATTTCTAGTATATACATAGAAAGAAAGAAAATGGGGACACTACATTTCACATTATCAGGATTTAGGATTTTTGGTATACCTAAACTATTTTGGCTATATTAAGCATATAAAAAATAAATAAAATAAATCAGCTTCACGCTGTATCCCGCACACAGCAGGGTAGGCAGAGGGAACCTAATGTTAAGACACCCCGTTCCCCATTTTCTGCCAAATTCTGGAGGCATTACGTGTTGAGTGGCAGAACTCAACGCCGCGCTTAACCTCGACACCAGAGCGAAGAAATGGAAATATAAATTTAAGTAAATATTTCATCTCCTCGAGTGGGGATCGAACCCACAACCAGTCGATTTTACAGTCACACCTCGTGCCGCTGGGCCACGACTGGCCTCGTATAAAAAAGATAATATGAATATGATGTAATAACTTCGTTTCACACTTTCCGGCAATTTTTTCGTGTTTTTGCCCCGACGACCTCTATAAAATAGATAATATGATATAATAACGTACGTAAATTTATAAATATATAGGTTATACAGCGCCATGTTACAAAAAAACTAATCTACTACGTCGAATATTAACAACTAAAAAGTAATCAAAATATCCCAACTAAAGCTAGGTATTACCTATTATTATAGTATAAATACGAAGGTATATTCATTGAAAACATATCCTATAAAACATATCTTACCTTGAATTCAAGACTAGTGACTAGGTTCTCATTTTCTAATCACTACTAATCACTGTCAAAGGAGGAAATAAAAAACAATAGAAATAGTTACATAAAAGGTTATTTGCCATCTGTACCAATTTTCTTCAACCTGACCTTGATATTTATTATAGTTAATAAACAGGAAATTCAATAATACTTACCATAAATTGAAACTCGGTTGTGTTCACTGAAACAGCCAACCTCATATCAATGACTACTGAAAACAGCGTAGGTATCACATTTGGGGCGAGTCCACCCTAAAATATTATTACAAAATTACTAGTATATGTTTAAAATTTGTATCATGTAGAGGTAAAATATAAAAGATTTATTTCATAACTTAATGATTTAAATATATATAATATATAGATTTGAAATTACGTACATTTATCATATTTACGTTTGTTGTGGTATATGCTCCAAAATCTGAGGGATTCACTGATTCCTCGATTTTCATTTGTTCACGTCTAAAATCTGATGCCAAGTCTAATAATATTCGCACCTAACAACAATATGTCTTATTATTACTGTATCTTTTTTAATTAATAGAAATAAATCATCTTTTTAGCTGCTTCACGCTATATTCCGCACACAGCAGGGTAGGCAGAGTCTGGTAGCCTATGGTAGTGAGACACTCCGTTCAAATTAAGACACTTCCGTACCCCACTTTCCGCCGAATTCCGGAGGCGTGGCGTGCTGAGTGGCGGAATTCAACAACAATAAGTTTTTGTTTACACCTTTAGGCTATAGTTAGCCTTGTGGGTTCAATCCCGCCTTCGAGGAAATGAATTCCTTTTATTTCCCCTCTCTGGTAAGAAGGCAAATATGCGGCGTTGATTTCAAATTAACACGTAACGTTTCGAAGACTAGTTTCCCTTTATGGTATTTAAGCAGAGAGTCAAAAAATCATATCGTATATTTTATAGCCTTTTACGAATCAAAATATAATAATGAGCATATGAAGACTGAACGTTGAGTCAATAAAATAAAGATTAAATGTATTTATTACATTACCTTCTCTGCTGCAAGTTCATCTGACGTTGACGATCCATGACCACCTTTACCTCGGATATTAAATTGTACCTCTAAAAGTTTATGATTAAATTGTGTCACGATAATAATTAACATATTAATTACATATATTATATAAGCATAATGATTAATTAACAGACGTGTAAGACTGTCTTTCTACTGATTATGTTATTATAATCCTTTTAAATGCACTAAAATGTCGTCAAAATATAATAAAATAAGGAAAATGGATATTTAGTTTTTACCTTATGAATATATTAAATAAATAATTTCCGGTCTCACTACAATAAAAAGGCCTTATGCACAGTCAACACTAGATAGTAAATATTGTCGCCTCAAATAGATATTCATATAAAAATATAATTAATATATTTTTAAACATTTTTTAAAGTGTTATTCCACACTTAGGAAAGAAAAATACTTATTTAGAAAACGTATAAAAATTTGAGCGTAGCGGGACTCGAACCCGCGCCTCCTGGAAACCGACCAGGCGTTCTGACCACTAAGCCATACGTTCTCATCAAGCTAGCCTGATAGAGGCGCGGGTTCGAGTCCCGCTACGTTCAAATTTTTATACGTTTTCTAAATAAGTATAATTAATATATTTTTTAAAAGAAGTGAAATGAGTGATTATTTTTTTTTATTTATTCTAATGTACAATTTGAAATGAATTTCTGCAATATGGCAACACCCAGTTATAAAACTGAAACTTACGCCATGGCCTCTTGTCCCAGTATGTAGCATACATTATATCACTCGACGATGTTAAACCTTCATCCAAAGCGAATCCAACATTTAATGCTTTGAATTCATTAGTCTCTACAAACGGGACCATACCCCTTTTACTACCTGTTTCTTCATCTGTAATGAAATTAATTTAAATTATATCACGAAATGTAATATTAGATTTTAACGTTTAGGTACAAATAATATAAAATCTCCACTTTTGATGATTTAAGAAAATAATAATATTAAGTTTTAATAAAAAAGTATTTTTTAAATCGTCTTTAGGTATAATAAATTGTACACTGTACACTACACAGTGTGTCCAATTGTTATGATGTTAAACAATTTTTCAGCTTCACACTTTATCATAGCTTTAACTCTCGCACATCAGGGCTGGCAGAGAGAACCTAGTCTCAAGACACTATTCTTTACTCAAGCTAATGCTACAACAACCTTATTACAATATCGAATTTACTAAGCCTGTTTGATTTACTTGGCACCGACTTCAAGATTATAAAATCTTTGTGGAATTATTTACCGGGCATAACAGTAAAATGAATCGTCCTTTCCAACGTAACGTTATTCATTACCAATCTTCGGATGGCTTCTATATATTGAATGGCTACACCCTTAGTATCTTGTGTTCCACGACCAAACAAATTTCCGGTACTATCAATGTATCCCATGAAAGGAGGATAAGTCCATAGATCCTATAGTAAAAGATAAAAAAAAATATTTTTAGGGTTCCGTAGCAAATTGGCGAAAAACGAACCCTTATAAATTTGTCATGTCTGTCTGTCGGTCGGTTTGTATGTCACAGCTAATTTATTCCTCAACTATTAGGACTATACAATTGAAATTTAGTAGGTAGGTGTATTCTGTTAACCGCTTTACGATTTTTATACAAAAATAAAAAATATATATTATTAGAAGGAAGCTCTATACATAGAACTGAAACTTAAAAAATATGTATATTAAACCTATACATGTGGGGTGTCCATAGAGAGGTCTTTAAAAACGGCATTGAGATTTCTAAAACTATTTTTTTTTTCAAAGTCAATCGTACAAAAGATATTGAGGTCAGTCGTAACGCTGCGGCACGAAGTGTGACTGTAAAACCGACTGGTTGTGGGTGCGATCCCCACTAGAGAAGATGAAATATTTACATTTCTTCGCTCTGGTGTCGAGTCTAAGCGCTCTCTCTACTCAACACGCAATGCCTCCAGAATTCGGCAGAAAGTGGGGAACTGAGTGTCTTAACACTAGGTTCCCTCAGCCAACCCTGTTGTATGCGGGATACAGAGTGAAGTTGATAAAAAAAAGATAGCCACTTTCAAAAAATGCTAAAATGTGACCATTCCCCTAACTTTTAAACTACCAATATGGTTTTATAACATATTACTTTCAACGAAAATTGTTTTGAAAGAAATACAGTCAGCAGTTTTTAAGATATTATTTTATTAGCACTTTTTCGGAAACAGCAAATTATAACTTTGCAATTTATACAAATACCATAAAACACTATAAAAAACAAAGTTATTTTTGTTGGCGAAAAAATGTTGGTATTTTGGCAAGTTACAACACAAATATTCAGTCAAATATTATTTTCTACTTTTAATATATTAAGCCCCTGATCTATGCCTGCTTCTACGGAACCCTTCATGTGCAAGTCCGACTCCCACTTGTCTTAATTTTCTTATTATCTTCCTTATTCTAGACGTTGCAATAAATATCCTTGTCTTGAAACAAAGAAAACGATAATATTTAATCACAATAATAAATACTTTAAATACGCTTTATAGTGCGATAGGAAATGCAATTGACATGACCACTATACATCCACTGCAATTAACTTATAATAAATATTACAATATATTGTGGGGATATAATTATTGTATTCATTATTAATATTGATACAATTTGTGTATACTCCTTTGTTTGTTATATACACCAATAAAGTATTTTCTTTAACGTGGCTGAATAAGTAATTATGTTTTTAAATTAAGATTTGAGGCCAGTCGATGTCCACTCGAGGAAATGAAATATTTATTTCAATTTATAATTTCATTTTTTCGCTCTGGTGTCGAGACAAAGCGCGGCGTTGAGTTCCGCTACTCAAAACGCAATGCCTCCAAAATTCGAAGGAAAGCTAGGAACGGGGTGTCTTAATACAAGGTTCCCTCTGCCTACCCAGCTGTGTGCGGGATACAGTGTGAAGCTGATTTTTTTTTATTTTTTAAAGAAAAATATAATAATTACGTAATATATATATACTGAAACTTACATTTTCAACAGGGACGACATCACAATGAGTGTTGAGCATGATGCTTGGAAGGTTTGGCTTTGAGCCCGTCAACGTAAGTACACATATTGGTAGTCCAGAGGGCTCATAAATAGAAAATGATAAATTTAATATTTCCGCTTGACGTCTCCAAAAGTCCACAACCAAATCTATAGTGCACAAAACATAACTTAAATACTAAAGTAACCAATACACAAATATAATATATAGATAATTCTCAAAATAAATTAAATTATAATTTTTAAAATGAGCGTAAAGCTGAAACTGGTGTCTAAATTATAATCTCCGTTTTCAGCCCGAATCCGAAGACTTTCGTTTTCAGTAAGACTCAAGATCGCACTATGTGGTACCAGAACGGGCAAAAAGATTCTGTATTTTTCATTCTTACATTAATAACCTACCTACAAGATAATGAGACAGTCAAATTACTAATACATATTACACATATTGTAGTGTTCATAGATAAATTCTACAGTTTTATATTTATAATTATAATAAAATTTTATATAATGTTATTTTAAAGAAATTGACAAAATAAGATTTTTTATTTAAATATTTCGTACTACGAATACCGTCGATACTATCAGTACCGCCGGTGAGGCCAAGCTGACTTTCATCCAGGATAATCTCTTAAGTTATTAAAATTAATGAAACAAGACAAACAAAGGCCAAGAACAAGGATAAGGACTCATAATATTTATATTACGAACGGTTTATACATCTGAATGGATTCACTTGCAAAAATGTATTATAATAGCTATAATACTTTTGGTACCAAAAGTAATAACTAAACTGACTGACTTAATAAATAAGTCAGTGTTCTATTAGTTTAATTATGAAAGCGTTTAATGATTTTAATTTGTAACAACATCGAATTTTGTCAACATAAGGTAACACTGAGGCCTTTCGTAGCCCAGTGACACAAGCTGTGTGACTGTAAACGCGACAGGTTGTGAGTTCAATTCCCATTCGAGACATTTTCATTTCTTCGCTTTGCTGTTGAGGCAAAAGCAGCGTTGAGTTCTGCGACTCAACAAGCAATGCGTTCAGAATTCAAAAAAAATGGGGTATAGAGTGTCTTAAACCGAACAAAGTGTCTTAACACTAGGTTTCCAAGTTCCCCCTGGCTACCCTGCTATGTGTGGGATACACCATGAAGCTAAAAAATATGTAGGTAACGATTTCATGTTATCTTAGATTCAAATTGACCGCCTTTTGTGCATCAATTGTATCATTATATGTTTTTTTAATGTTATCTTTTCTTTTCATTTTATATTTTAATAATAATGTCCAATAAAGTGTAAACAAATAAATTATAAATGACACAACACATTGCAGAAGAGCAGGTGCTTGGCAGCAATATCACAAGTACTTACAAATGCGATATTTTATACATATTTCTAGCTATATTTGGGGGAAAAAATACCTTGAATTTTCTAGACAAACAGACAGATTTTTTTTTGTTTATCTTTTTTATGGAAAAGGACAAGGCAAACGATCGTTCGAGTCACATGATGGTAAGTGATTACCGCCGCCCACGACCCCGTGCAACACCAGAGGAGCTACAGGTGCGTTGCCGACTTTTAAGGTATACGATAGACGCGCTTTTTGAAGGTGTCCATTCGGATTCGGTTGTGATGGACTGTGCGGTTAGAAAATTCGGCTATAGGTAACAGGTCAAACAGTTCTTCAGAACACTCCCCATGATAAATGCGATAGAGAACGCACAACAAGGAGACGTCTCCACACAAAGCCAAAGTGTCAAGTGCCTTTTACAGATCATTGGATCCTCAATGATTCGTTTTCTTTCTTCCTTCAATGATTCGAATGGTTCTACGTTGTATGCGATCAAATGGTTCAAGCTGATACTGGGGTGCACTAGACCAGAGATGAAAATAGTTCTTCATATGAGGCCGAACCTGGGCCATATGGGTATAAAACACCGATTGGCCCTATGCCAATCGGTGTTTTGACGTGAAGTACCGTCTCGCTCTGATGACCCCCAGTTTCTTCGAGACCAACTTGGCCTTGCTTTCCAGATGATTGCGATACTGGCAGTTACTCGAAACATTCATCTACTGATACTGGGCGCGGTTATAAAGGGAGTGTTTTGAAAGACTGGCGATACGATAAATGGGATTTTTTTAGTGGTTAACGCGCAAAATTGTGTCTTCAGGGGGTTAAATTAAACTAAGTTCCTTTCACCCCATGAGGAGACATTCTCAAGGGATGCTTTTTATTTCGGCACTGTTCAGCGTTTTCCCGAGAAAGGCTTGCGCGCTAGAGTAAACAGCGTCGACTGTGCTATCATCTGCATAGCAATGAATGCTAGAAGTGTCTAACATGTCATTGATATGTAGCAGAAACAGCGTAGGGGACAGCACGTAGGCTTGGGGAACACCAGCGTTTACGGGCAAATGTATTATTATTATTTTATTTTTATTTTTTTAAGTGTTCCTCTATTCATTTCAGTTAAAAATACTAAATGTACAGACTAAATATTTTTACTTATATAAGATAGGATAACTTACCCAAATTTTTCGAATTTTGTGTGTCTATTTGAATGTATTCCTGAAGTAATTTAACTGCTGGATCATCTTTATATTTTATATTTGTAATGAAAGAACATAAAGCAATTGAGATGAATGCTAAGAGATTTAATATAAATTTACGAATCATCTTAATCACTTATTAATAATATAATAACCTTCAAAATGTACGTATAAAAAGGTCCACGCAGTATGAGATTCGGTAACGGTTTAAAACTAAAACATTTACACCAACTGATGTTAACTGCAATACTGGAGTTCCGTTGTGAGATACGCCAGATCGACAAACCGTGTCAAGTGTTCATAATTATTAATTATGTATCTATGTAGGTATATTGTAAACTTGTATTGCGATAAGAAAGATAAAAAATTAAATTTGTTGTGTAAAATTATTATTAATAAACTTCGTGATCGATGTATGTATTAGCAAAGAGAAGAAAATATAACAATAATAAAACTGAAGTAAAAAAATGCGGTTAGGTGCGAGTCGGACCTCTTTTTCATTATTTTTTTCATTTGTTGCTGATTTCTTTCTAAGAAATATCTATAAATTTTCACTTTTCTTATTTTTCCTTTATTTGTATTGTAGATTCTAACTTTGTGCCAAAGTTAAAATTATACAGAGTGTTTTTGTCAGCACCACTTTAAATGAAACCACAGTTTAAACTTCTCTATAAAAGCCTAATACCTACAATAAAAAAAACCCAAAAAGTGATTTCCTGATAAATAAAAAAATTATCGCTGCGAAATAAAACGCCATTTGTCAAGAACTAAACAGACATTATCCTATAAAAGGGAAACCACCGCATACACCTCATTCCGAAATCGAGTCGTAGGTATTGGCAGCAAAGTTCAAAGTATCTTTGGTAGTATTTTTGTAGTAGTATGTATTATTGGTGTCTATGCGTAACTGCGTCAAACGAAATACATGTATGCATAAACATCCTGAAATGAAAAAAAAATACTACGTCTAAACTGTTGAGGTGTCTTGATTAATTTCTTTAGGTATGGGTTTAAAATATTTTACCCTATATGCTGTTCCCGTAAAAGTAGCGCTGACGCTTCCATCCTGTATATTATATCACCCTACAGGTTTTGATTACTCGGTCAATTTCAAACAAAACGCAGCAAACCCGATGCATAAATAGTATCTTTTGATTGATTTTGAAGATTGATTATTTTTGTGATTTAAGAGACCGAAGACCTGAATATTTAATATTATATTATTATACCTCCACATGATCTCGAGATAAATGATCTTGACAGACGGACAGACGGACGACAATGTGATCCTATAAGGATATTTTGAGTTTGGTATTTTGAGTCCTCTCAAAAGCAGCATTTGGCAATTTCAGTCGGCGTTTGCACTTCGGCACAAGGAAGACATCATGGTCCATACGGTAAAAAGAAAGCCGATCTGTCTCTTTTTGCCTCGAATACATTATGGATGACTGAGGAACACCGAAACCGGTCATCCCACGGTACCAGAAAACTTGACGTTATGTTTAGTCAAAAAGTTACTCGGCGAGTTCTGTCTTCATTGGACATTCACAAGTCGCGGGGTACCTGATGGAATCTGTTCTTTAGCTCTTGTTAACTACTAAGAAAATATTATTTGTCGTTTCACTAGTTTTCGAAAATACTCCTCTTAATGCCGTGCTCTAAAGTGTTCATTCACGAAATCAAGTCGTAGGGCGATGTTGAATTGCGTAAAATAGAACGAGAGATATCCCTTTCTCTTTCTAGGAAGGTTTTTGGGAATGAAAAGTGGCGGATCGGCAATAGTTATTATAGTATTTTTTTTGTAGTAGTAGGTGCTTACGTTATTAATATTTATTCGTAACTGCGTCACATTCAGTACAGTATGGATAAATATCGTGAAATAAAACAAAATCCTGTGTCTAAACTGTTGAGGTATCTTGATTAATTTCTTTAGGTAGTTTGAAATATTTTACCCTATATGATGCTGCTCCCGTAAAATAAGTGTAGATGATTCCATCATGTATATTAAGATCTTCAAAAATAATTACCGGAATTTTATGGAGTCAGTATTAAAAAGGTTTTGCTTCAAGATTAGCCGGTATTGCGACCCCGAAAAAATTTTTTTTATTTTTACTTTTTTTGCAGCAGTGGCAGAACTCAACGCCGGCTTTGCCCCGGCACCAGAGCGAAGAAATGGAAATATAAATTTAAGTAAATATTTTAGGTGGGGATCGAACTCACAACCAGTCTGTTGCACAGTCACACTTTGTGCTCCTGCGCCACGACTGGCCTCATTTGGTCGTAAATATTGATTTTTATTTTATAGTTGAAGGCAGTATTTTAACTTTAACAACTGGATAGACTTTATTACTATCTACATGATTAAATTAGGCATATATTAGAAAATACAAAAACACCAAGAAAAACGGCGAAAAATCTCGCACACCAATGTAATCTAATCTAGCTTCACGCTGTATCCCTAGCGGATTAGTCAGAGAGAACGCCTCTCTTACACCTCACTTTTCCATCATAAATTTGCCATTCTTTCATCACTTCATTCGTTCGACGTGCCCAAACCATCCGAGCACGTTTTTCTTCATTCTCACCGTGACATCCTCGCTAGTATTTGTCATTATGTGTATCTCTTCATTGCGGATTCGATCAGCTAACCTGACTCCGCATATCCTACGAAGAGATCGCACCTCCACAGCATTCATCTTCCTTTCATTCTTCTTCTGTAATACCCACGTTTCGCTGCCGTATAACAGCGTCGGTACCTACACTGCATTGTGTACGGCCAACCGTGCAGCTGTGCTGACGTTTCGCCGTCTCACCGATGCAGCTAAGACTCCGTTAACCATGTTACCGGCAGCAATACGCCTTTCCACGTGCATAGAGTATCTTCCATCTCTACTGAACATACTTCCCAAATATACCACTTCATTCACTTGTTCTAATATTTTACCATTCACACTGATATTACATTCCGTTCTTTCTTCATTTCTTTCTAATACCAGAACCTTTGTCTTGCTCGCATTCAGACTAAGACCATTATTTCACAAATTTATTTCACAGTGACTAATGAATGCAACTCGTATTCTGATGGTGCAATGCACTGCATCATCTGCGTAAAGCAGGCAATTCAAATTCAAGTCACCTACTTTCACTTTCTCGTCACTTAATTTCTCTCCTTGGAGACAGCTGTCCAAATACAAACAACCAAGCTAATATAGCACATCCTTGTTTAACACCCATTTGGATGTCAAACCATGGCGACATGCTAGCTCCTACTCGCACGCAGGCTGAGTGATCTCTGTAAAGAAACTTTATAGTCAGCAAGTGTTCGCTTTGTCAAACGCCATTTCCAAGTCTTCTTAACTTCTTTAACTGCCAAAATTTTTTCCGTGGTCATGCGGAGGGGAAAGATCTGATCCATACACCTTCTTCCAGGTCTAAAGTCTCCTTGGGCCTCCCACAACAACCTTTCAGATCTCTCTTGCATTCTTCTCGCTAAACTTTCTAAGTTAAGGCTTGCGTAGTCTATCTGTGAACTTTTGCCTTTATACAAAGGCACGATGATTACATCTCGCCAATTATCTGGGACCTCCCCTGATTTCCAGCATAAATTGCACAAAAAACAGAACAAGTCCAAGACGCGCCCACCATATTTGATCAGTAACTCCATCTGCTCCCGCTAAACATCTCGAAAACGATAAAACTTCGGACCATGCAATATAAGATAAAAATATTTAGAATTGAGTACCTCTATCGACTATATTAAACTGAAAGAAAGTCTTTAATAAAAAAAATAGTTTCGCCAAAACTAAGGCTAAAGCCGAACATTCAGTTTGATTTCGGTTCCGACTGAAGACTTTGTTTCGATCGGTAACATCACGTGTTTAAATCTTACTATTTTATTTTTGTAACCGCTAGGATTCCTAGACCAAAATATATAAAATCAGAGACAAAATCCAGACATCCATTAATGGCGTTGTATGAATAACCAAATTAACTCGTTGTTGTTCTATCAATGGGGTTCCGGGCGTGCCAGTTCAGCACTAATTACTTCGCCAATGTTACGTTAAATGGAGAACACAAAGGAAAAAACCAAATTTAATTTGAATATATATTTTATATAATTTAATTAGAATATCAAGAGTTATGTTGTTATAAAATTGTTGTTGTTTATAATAAATATATTAATATACAATTTGGTTTTGAATTTATATTTTTATTTTTTTTATTTTGTAAAAAATCTGGACGGTTTGAAATTCCCTCCACACTCTGGACAAAGTACATCTAACTTCAGCGCGGCCACGACCTGTTAACGATACTGTAATTTATGTCATCAGTCATATATACAACTGGCGCAGGCGCAGTAAATGAGTAAATAAATGACACTTCATATCGCGCAGCGCGCTCTGCTGTACTTTAGTATTGTGACTTGTATCAGACTCGCGGGGTAGCGGTGCGGTGTAAGAGGCGTCCCTATGTAGCTGTCTAAAAAATACGCTTTCTGTTCTGCGCAACTGTCTCCGTTAACTTCATGAAAATTATTGTGTGTAAAGTAATATTTATTCCTATTTCCGTCTTTGTTTAGAATTTAGGGATTATACATGTAACTTACCTTTGATAGTTTAGTTGTGTATAACTTAAAATGTACTTATAATTATGTGTATCTGTTGAAACTAGATTCTAAATCAATATTTAATTAGTATTGTGTATTATTATTTATTTACAATGTCCAACTTTAGCAAAATAGGACGTATTTCTGCATTTGCTGGCCTTTATCGACTTGACAACATAAAAACATGCCGAAGGTAAAAATGTTATTATTATTATATTATTTGAACTTAATGATTAAATATAAATGTTTTTTTCGTACGTTAAATATTTATATTTTTTTAGTTACAGCAAAAGAACTCAACCAAAATACGATATTGTTGTAATTGGAGGTGGTATAGTAGGTTCTGCTTCTGCAAGAGAATTAAAAATTAGATATCCTTCTTTAAAAATAGCCCTTGTAGAAAAAGAAAAAAAATTTGCATTCCATCAAAGTGGTAACAACAGTGGAGTTATTCATGCTGGAATTTATTATAAACCTGGTTCACTGAAAGCTAAATTATGTGTACAAGGACTAAATCTAGCTTATAAATACTTTGATGAGAAAGGTATAAAATATTCAAAATGTGGTAAACTAATAGTAGCAACAAGCAGGCCCGAAGTGCCAAGGCTTCTTGATTTGTATGATCGTGGTATTAAAAATGGTGTCAAAGACATCATACTATTAGACTCAAAAGAAATTAAAGAACTTGAACCACATTGTAATGGTTTGCAAGCATTGTGGTCACCCCATACAGGTATTGTTGATTGGGGAGAGGTAACAAATTCATATGTTCATGATTTTGAAAAATATGGTGGGAAAACATATTTAAAATTTGAAGTAAGCAAATTTGCTGAAGCTGAGAATTCAGATTATCCCGTTATTATAACAGATTGTAAAGAAAATACAATACAAGCAAAATATGTCCTAACCTGTTGTGGCTTACAATCTGACACTGTTGCCATTCTTACTGGTTGCCCAGAAGAACCAAAAATTATACCATTCAGAGGTGAATATTTATATTTAGTCCCACAGAAAAGTCACTTAACAAAGGCAAATATTTATCCTGTGCCAGACCCTAGATTTCCTTTCTTAGGTGTTCATGTAACACCAAGAATAGATGGCAGAGTTATTGTAGGTCCAAATGCAATTTTGGCATTTTGTAAAGAAGGCTACAGGTAAGTTATATAGATATATTTTTTTATCACATAAACAGTGAAACATTAATAACAAGTATTAAATAACTTTGACAGATGGGGTGATTTGAATGTAAAAGAACTGAAAGATATCATAACATTCTCCGGATTCCGTAAAATGGCATTTAAATACGCAGGGTTTGGATTAAAAGAGATGACTAGATCAATTTTGAAGCCATTACAAGTGATGCAAATACAAAAATATATACAAAATATAACTACCAATGATGTCGAGAGGGGACCGGCAGGAGTAAGAGCCCAAGCTATGGCCAAAGATGGTAAATTGTTGCTTTTCCACACACTATAATAAAATGAGGAAAAAATATAGAACAATAAATATGGATTTATCTCAAAGTTACATTTGTTTCAAAAGGAAATATTCCATTATTAATGTGTATTGATAATGTTAGTTATATAATTTATATTTGTTTTTTTTAGATAAAATTATTGCATCATATTTTTCATACAATACGATAGGAAGAGATAACTTATTGGCAAGACACTGTTCATTGCCAAAACCAGGATACCGCCACCATATCCGAGACATCACCTGTGGCGAAACTGAAAGTCGCACTTTGTCTTGCCAGAACAAAAGTGACATATGAACCCACAACCGTTACGTTTACAGTCAGGCGTTGTCCCACTGTGCCTTGCATGCCATGACCTCGAAAAACTTTGAAATATATTTATTTCTTTACCAACTTATATTTAAGATTTTTTAATAAGTACATGAAATAATGTTGTATTAAAATTGTTACAGGTACATTAATAGAAGATTTTGTGTTTGATTCAAAACCTGCCTCTGGTGCTATTGGTAGCCGAGTGTTACATTGTAGAAATGCACCCTCTCCCGGAGCAACATCATCATTAGCTATTGCAAAAATGATAGCTGACAAGATAAAGGATGAATTTCAATTATAAAATCAATTATTAAGACATTATGTGTTAAATGGCGAAACTTATGATGCTTTGGCTTATCTGGAGGTCATGGAAATGAAAATATTCAATTAACTATGAATTTATTTAATTTTATAATAAATTAACTATTAACATTTTTTGTCGAGTAGGAATCAAAACCACAGCCATTGCTTTAAAATATGAATAGATGCCTTGTCACTGCCACATGTGCCTCTCTCTTATAGTACAGTGGCTTTTCTTACCACAACTCAACCATAATTTATTTTGTGTGTCAATAATATAAGGAATCATATTTTTGTACACAATTTTTATTTTTTATAGCAGTTTGTGATCTTTGATTTTTATTTTACTTTTTAAACTACTTTCAATGTTTTTATTACTTTTTTCTGTTGACATTTTTTATATTTTATGCTACAATGTTATTGCTATTTCAGTATTTTATATGAATTCTTTTTCATTGTGTTTCTAAAAAATGTTATCATGTAAGTTACATTTTGTGATAAATGATAATCAGAGAAATTACAATATTTACTGTTATATATGAGTTATGTAAATATTTTAAACAGTATGACTTCAATATAGTGATAATAAAGTGTTTATCTGTAATAAATGAATATTCATACAATTTTCTACAATATCATAAATAAGATTTTTTTATAAATAATATATCAAATATAAATAATATATAAAAATATATATCAAATATACAAATTATGTTTTATAGATACTTTATCTCTGAGCTAAATAACTTAAGACTAATTATTTATTTAAGCTCTAGTTATTTGTAGAAGTAAATATATATTTTTATAACAAATGTTAAGAAATATATAAGTTAAAGCTTTACTATTATTGTGTTGTTAAATATTTTAGGAATTGTTGTTTAAATGCATACTACATTATAGCAAGCATAAAATTAAAATTCATGTTATACTTGGTAGTCTTTCATTTTCTTTCATTTGTTCTTGTGGTAAAATATCATTTATAATCCTGAGTCAATCAACTATAAAGCCTTTTCTTGTAGCATAAATGAATTGCTTCCGGAGATCATAAACAGTAGTCATATGGAATATTATATTGCTGATCACCACAACATATTCTGAGAATCCAAACATGGAATAAACTGAAATAAAGATCTTAATAATTATCTTTTTTAAATTTGTTTGTACAAAAAACACACACACAGTAATATTATAAAATTAAATATCATAATGTAAACATGTAATAAACTCACCATAAGGTTCACAAAGTTTGTTATGCCTCAAGAAAAAATAAGCAGCAAATGCAAATGAACCCACATTTACAAAAAAAGCTCTCCATTTCAACTTCATTGAAAATATTTCTAAAGATGTAAGTGCTGGTCGACGTCTATATTTTGTTAACATAATGCAAGTAAAAAACATGTAAAATATTGAAGTACCAATAAATGTTTTAAAGCATGCTTCATGATATGCTGCAAGTAAAAGCATTATGTAAGTAAGAAGACATTTTTATACAGAACATTTTGATTTCCTTCAGACCACCTAAAATGATATTATGATCATATATACATTTTAATTATTTTTTGTTTAATTATAATTTGATATCTGTAATGATAATAATAATTAGTTATTGCTCAGGATATACAAGGATCCTTGGGCAAAGAGAACAGACCTAGATCTATAGTACTACTTAATTCCCATTGTAACACTATTTCCAAAACTAAATATGATACAATCCCAAGGACTTGGGCTTTTATCTACTGAGGCTAGTCTATTATTTTGATAGGTATATTGTTATCAATAAGTGCTAGTAGATTGATTAAGGGGCCATGTTGTGATCTTTGACATTGACCACATGATGATAGATATGGAAAGGCAGAAAAAGAAGTTATCTAAATATTTGGTTCACATTATCATTACTATGGAGAATGTCAGTGTAATTGTGAAAACCAATAGGTCATAATGATATTGCTTAGCTGTTTGGTGAAGATTTAGATGTAGGACTATAACTATAGTTTTATTATATATTTGTATCATTAGCTAATAAAATAATAACTAAAACAACTATTTAACTTACGGTAATATTCAGAGGATGTCCAGTAAGTTAGTCCAAGTAATGATATATTCTCAATAATATTTAAAAATATTGCTAATTTTACTACAAAAATACAGTTTTGGCTAATTAAATTACTATAATAATCCCATCTTAAATAAATAATAAACAACCTTAATGGGGCGTGGATGTAAATAGCAGACTTCCATATTGTGCGTTGAGGTTCATAATTGCCAATGGAAGCAGATATCGATGGAAAAATATTTGGTACTTTGCAATGTGTATTATTGGCTTTTTCAAAGTCTTTATATATTGTTATTAAAACACAAGTTATGAATGCAAACAACGGCAATGAAACTGTGAAAAGCCCCAATTTTTTAATAGGAATTTTAATGATGTATCTTTTTTCGGACGCATTATGTAGAGGTAGATACATTTACTTAAACTAAGGAGACTTATCAAATTTGTTGAGTCATACAAAATATTGTATAACTTTGTTTTTCAGTAACTATGCTGATCTAATTTTCTCTCCACTCAAGCAAAGTACAATACATTACAGATGTCAAAGTTGACAATCGACATTTAGAAATCCTATTTGATTCTGAAATATTTCTGTGTAAAATTACCAGCTTACGGTATGTAAAAAATAATAATATAACTTAAATGAAGTACAAAAATTCATAATATATAAAAAATAAATATATTGCAATCAATAACACTATTCAATATTTAACCTTTAATTAAGTATTCTAAAAAATAATTTATAAGACATTTATATTACTTATTATACTTTTGCCGCGTATAATGAACAATAACAAAATCTTTAATGGAAAAATCTATAAAATATTGTTCAATCTTATTTTTTTTGTTTTAATGTGCAATAACGAAAAGTATCATATATTGATTTTACGTTTCTATGCAACATTCGCATATCATTTGTTAATATTGTAACGATACCAATTTGCTAGCAACGTGTGAAGACGGCAAAAATATTATTTTCGTAAATAGTATTTGGTTAAAGTACTTGTGTGAAAAGGAGTTTTGTGTAAACATTATATTTTTTGCTACTGTCTGTACTGATCTAAGATACAAATTCTTGTGTACATTTTTGATATGAAGTGCCAAGTAATTTATAATTAATAGAATTTACTATTTAGGTACATGCATTACTAATAATAAGCATTGTTTTAACTTTCTATTATCAGGCACAGATTGCTCACAAATATTGATTAATATAATTGATACATCGTTACATGTTCATATATTTAACTTAATCGGTTACAAATTTAAAGAATTATGGTAAACATTTACGAAAATCCATTACAAAATTACTTTAAAATCCTAATCAATATCTATCTATGTAATGTATAGATATAGAGATAAGGTAGTTGTAGCGCAGTGGTATATCGTGTAATCAACGATTGTGGGTTCGCAACTAAAAAGGATGCATAATTAAATATTTTCTTTTCTTCCTTGTGGTAACAAGAAAGATAAACCGCACCGCAGAGTTTCGCCACTTAACACGTAATGTTTTGAAAATTCGACGGGAAATGAGAAACCAGATTGTCTTCACACTAAGTTCTCTCTATTTATCCTGCTGTATGCGGGATACAGCATAAAGCGAATTATTATTAGCAATAATAATTATTAGCAATAATTATTATTAGCTAATTTAAAATATAAAGTCTTAATTTTTTAATATTTTTTTATACATATTCTTTATATTTATACATACTTTTTTGTTTTGTTTTACCCTTCCGTGGTTTTGAGCAGATAGATCAAGTCCGGGTAACGATCAGTGATAAGTCATAGCATGTAAACTACGATACTAACAACTTAGCACGTATTAGTCGTGCGTAAAAAAGTATCTCTAGAAACTTTTTATTCAATTTAATTCATGCACTGAAAAGTATGAAATAAGCTGGCATCACTGAAAAAAATAAAAAGACGTCTGCGGATTTCTGCAAAATGAATTTACAAAATGTTACAACGTTACGACATGTTAACAGTTAGTTCTACTCCAATACATTCTCTTTCAAAAGAAAACATAACTCACTCCAAAAACGATAATGAATTATTACAAAATGAATTGGCTCATTACTTAAGCAATTCGGCTAAAGAAAAAGTTGATTTAATAATTGAAAACAACAGTGATTTCAAGATTACAGCAGCGCATGCTAGGACTAGTACTGATAAGCAAATGGACAATAACCATAATAATAATAATAGCAACATCTTCATTTTAAACGAAAAAATACAAAAGAACAATAACGATTGCTTAATCATAAAATCTTCTAAAAACCCTCAAATTATTAACATTGATAACAAACAAGAAAATAATGACAATCATTTACCTCACTTCAATGAATATAAAAATGATCTACAGTCCCTGTTAATAATGATGACAATTAATTCAAATAACGACGAAAAGGAAAAGGAGTCAACAGTATGTGAAACAGCAACAGATGCAAGTAATAAGAAAGTTGAAAAAGTTACATTCAATACGGAGGAATCGAAAATGAATACCATAAATATATCTTCTCGAGTACCTTTTCTAGATATCGTACCTATTATTAAGGAACTGAGCTATCGACAAAAATTTGTAGCAATTAAATTCTTTCGAAAGTGGAAGGCATATGTTACAACAAGATTACAAAACCGAATCTTTGAAGAAAGACAACAAGCACTTGATCAGTTTTTTAATAAACTCTCTAAAAAAATGAACAGTTCTGTTTCAGCAAATGAGCCTGTTCAGAAAGCCAAATTATTTGCTCGTGATTACAATACGTACCAACATAGGTAAAGAAAATTACTGACTTTTTTGCTCACTGGACAGAGGTAATACGTATTATTACCGTCGGGTATTATTATATATTTATATTACGTATTCCTCTGCCACATAGACAAAAACATTAAAGCTTTAACTTTATAAATGTTTTGAAACAAAATTATGATCAAAATAATATTTTTTAGGTATAAGATGCAAAAACATATCATCGCTCTTCAAAAAGCTAAGCTTGAGGAACAACACAAAATTATAGATAAATTGAAATACAATAACATTATAGAAATTTCGCGACAGTCTTTAGATTCCATGAGGGATGATATTCGGAAAACTTATTATGATATCGATAAACATTTGAAGCCCAAAATGAAGTGTTTGACAAATGAGCTTAAAATAAAAGAATTAGAAGGTTTGAACTTTTTACATTAACAATTATAATTGTATTTTTCTATGAAAACGTTTACTATTATATATTTTATTTAAATTTATCAACAGAGCCTTCACTTATTTTACACTGTTTAAAAGTGCCACAATTTTTGCAACGGATGGAGGCAAGAGCTCGGGAAAGAGAGGAGAAACATGCAATCATAAGGGAAAGAAGAAGGCAAATGGAAGAAGAACGATTACGTTTAAAACAACAGGTAGTTTATAGTATATTTACTATACCTATAAAGTTGTAACTTTTCAAATAGTTGCAACTTGAAATTTAAATAAATACTAATTTTATTAATTTGTTTGAAATTTTTTCAGGCCGAGATAGCAAAAGCAGAAATGGATAAAGAAGAGAAAATGAAAAGAATGAAAGAGTTAAAACAAAAAAGAAAAAAAGAAAAGATAGAAAATATAAGAAGAAAACAGCATGCTGAAAGGATGAGGGCGTTGATTGTAATGGCTGACTTACATAATGAAAGAAATTTAATGATCAAATACGGCATGAAACCATTTAAGTTGCTGTTGGAAATAAAAAAAGACAATATAGAAAAAGCTAAAGCCCATTATAATTTTCAATTGACGAAGAATATATTCTTTCATTGGATGTGGTACACTGAAGATATGTGGTTTGATAGGAATTACAAAGCACAAGATTTCTGTAGAAAAAAACTTTTGAATAAAGCATTTAGTGGATTTAAAAAGGTAATTTGAGAATGTGTCTAAATATTGAGATATTTTTTTGTTAATAGCTAATATATATTAATAATATTACAGAATTATCACGAATATGTATTGAAAAAACAAGTTGCGGATGACTACTACGACTTATTTGTAGCAAAACTTATTTTTCGAAAATTTCGTGAAAGTGTTATTATAATCAAACGTGAATTTGAATTTAAATGGAAAAAGGCTTCAGTTTACTACGACAGGTAATTAAATAAGTATTGTTAATTTAATATTATAGAATAATACGGCTTTAGTGTAGGTAATACTTGATGTCGCATAAAAGAGCACATTTTCATTTGTAATATTTATTCGAATAATATTACTACCTACTGTCAGTATTAGTTTCTTCTAGTTGGTACTGAATCACGACAACAATTTTGTGATTTTGAGAAATTCTTTTGAAGGACATAAACACATACCTATGAACCGTATATTATTAATTCATAATAACAGGATCTTTTCAAACTAAAAATACCTAACATTAGCAAGATTTAACAAGATATTTATATCAGTGGCGTAGCTAGGGTATTTGCTGCCTGGTGCAGCTTAGGGCTTGATGCGCTTTAAAATGGTCAAAATTGTTTCAGATTTCAAAACACAGTTAAGTAGATATATACGGCATTCAGAGGGTGCAGTAACTAATATCTGTCCGATATTTTTTCTTGGGCATACGAGTACGCGACCCCTGATCCTCGAGCCACCACTTGTTATAACCTCCGTCCAGTCCGTAAAAGTGGNGCTACGCCACTGATTTATATTACTAAGCACTGCAAGAGACCTATGATAGTTACGTGAGGTTCGAAAGGAGTCGAAACGAAAAAGGAAATATGAATAGTAGTATATACTTCTGTTTTTATTAACTACGCGTGATCTCATGTTCCGAAAACAAATTTCTCGACGACGAGTTACTACTCCTGCTTAGTAGTAGGAGTAACTCGTCTCCTAGTGTCCGTCCGCAAAAGTTCAGAAATCCTATCCTTCACGGTTCTTTTTTTTTATGTCAGTTAGAAGCAAATCAATCTCAATGTCTGTCTAATCTATTATAATATTTTTATCATGCTATTTTAATTTTTAAAAATTACATGATACTTGCCTTTATATAAAAAATGTAGTAAAAATTAAGTACCAACACATCTTGTCCCAATAGTTGTAGTTTAAACATGTATCTGACTAATCCTCTCTCCTTGTCATGTTTCGTCATGTTTTCGAAATACCACCCCGCTACACCTTTCGAGCCTCACGTGACTATTATAGGACTCCTGCAATGTGCAAATAGCAAGAGACAGTTTATAATATTTAATACATCTTCTATTTTAAATTTATTGTATTTTCAGCAATATAGTATTTAAAACGTTTACCTGTTGGCGTACGTTACCCGCTTTAAACAATTTGAAGAGAGAGCAGGACGCAAGAAAATCAAAATGGAGGGAGAAGGTGTTGCTAGTAGTCCCAGATTACCAGCCGCCTGAAGATTAATTATCAATATATTCTTTATTTGAATGATTATTTTATGTTAAGTTTAATTGTATTTTAATGATAAAGTAAGTAAGCACACTTGTAACGATTTAAATACATCGCTAGAATAATTACATTTAATTATGTATAAAATTGTGGCAGCGGCACGCCGTGGCCTCGTTATATTTCAATCAGCTTCACACTGTATCCCGCACACAGCAGGGTAGGCAGAGGGAACCTTGTGTTACTCCGTTCCCCACTTTCTGCCGAATTCTGGAGGTATTGCGTGTTGAGTGGGAGAAATCAACGCCGCGCTTAACCTCGACACCAGAGCGAAGAAATGGAAATATAAATTTAAGTAAATATTTCATCTCCTCGAGTGGGGATCGAACCCACAACCAGTCGATTTTGCAGTCACACCTCGTGCCGCTGCGCCATGACTGGCCTCCTCGTTATATTTCTTCGAATTAATTAATATTTGTTTCCTTAGAATATGTTTCTTCGCTCTAGTGGCAAGGCGAAGCGCGGCGCTGAGTTCCGCCACTCAACACACAATGCCTCCAGAGGTTGCCTGTGCCTACCCTGCTGTGTGCGGGATACAGCGTGAAGCTGACTTTTAAGATTCTACAATGGAAGTTCTACCAGTCAGGCATTTTAGCTTAACTTACGTCCGGAAATAAAACTATGTACATATTTCAGCCATTTCACCTAACGGGGCTAAGGATTCAGAGATAAAGTATCATCAAATCTGTTTAATATGATTACCTTTCTCAATTATACCATTAAAACTTTTACAGACTATAGAACATACAATAATTACTTCAATAACAAGAGAAACAAAAAATATTGTTTAATAATTTTTATATTTTAAATAGATATACATATATAATCATATCTTAAATAGTTACATTTAATTTTATGCTTTAGTTTGTTTATATTTAAGTATTAAATGGTTTAAGTATTTGAATAGATAATTAGTAATAAGTATTAATAATAGTGATAAGTAGGAGGCACTTGGACAGTGTTAGAAATTTTTAAACTATAAAATTAAAGTTTATGAAATGACGTAAAATATTGTATTGCACTTTTAATTTATTAAAAATTTCTCAATTTTAAACTTTATAATTTCGAATAAAGTTAAAAATTATATATGTATAATTAATTATTTTTATTTTTTTTCTAACTATTACTTTCTAATATTGTCTATAAACAACTTGTAGATTTACCTAATGTATGTTTAACAAATCGTCTATTAAATAGAAAAAGATACATTTTACAAAATTATTGTAAATCAAGATTTTTACTGTGTACCTGTGTATGCCACACATAGCAAGCTACGCAGAGAGAAACCGGGAACGTCCGGGAGTCGTGTTAAGTGACGCAACTCAACGCCTCGTTTTGCGTCGTTACCATAGCGAAGAAATATAAATAGTAAATATTTCACTTCCTCGAGGGGGATTCGAACCCACAACCTGTCGACGATATATTGTTTATAATCATACTTCCATAAAAGTGCCATATTATTATTACTTTTACAAATGAACGAAATTAAAATGCGCAATATAATTAACTTTTTTTTATTACTTTTTTTAAACATTTACAAATTAAGTACTAATAAATTTAACATGATAAGTACTTATTTAGGACCTTAACAGTAAACTACCGAAAGAAATTGATATCTATTACAATTATAGGTACCAACCTACATAAACATAAGTTTTGTCCTTAAATGCATGTCAAGGGACTGCCAGTAATGAATCGTCTAAGAAAAAAAAATCGCACTATTCGCAGTGAGACATCTTTTCTTTCTTATTCTTCTTAATATCTTACCTTTTTTATTGTTCTTAATATCTTTTTTATTTCATATATTTATATTTTCACCAGCGTGAAAATTCCGAAAAGTTCATTTTTTGGTAATAAAGTTAATTAAAAATAAATACTTCATGTTTCTATTTAATTACGATTAACGAAGAAGATTCTACACTAATCAAGTATTTTTATCAACAATTTGAAAGGTTTTTGCGTCTGACAAACTAGATAAGGAAGTGGCAAACGTCATTGGCACAGATTCACTTTCCATAGATTCGTCTCGATCTTTGGCTTTTTCTTTATCTATATAGTTTTGTACTTCGTCCAATGCGGTATAAACAGCGTTCTTTTCTATTTTATCAAGTATCTTCTTATCGTGAAATGAGTGATTATGTGGATTTGCTCTGTAAAACATATGAAAAATGGATGAATAAATACAAACGCAAAAAGAACCAGGATTTTTTTGAAAAAAATAAATTGTGTTATATATTTGAGGCCAGTCGTAGCGCAGGGGGACAAAGTGTGACTGTAAAACCGACTGGTTCTGGGTTCGATCCCCACTCGAGGAGATGAAATATTTACTTAAATTTATATTTCCATTTCTTCGCTCTAGTGTCGAGGCAAAGCGCGGCGTTGAATTCTGCCACTCAACAAGCAATGCCTCCAGAATCCGGCAGAAAGTGAGGATTAACACTAGGTTCCCTCTGCCTACCCTGCTGCGTGCGGGATACAGCGTGAAGCTGATTTATTTATTAAATAAAAGAGACAAAGAGAGGCAGGGGGAACCTCTGTTGCTCACTTTCCACCAAATTCTGAAGACGTTTCTGTTTCCACCACATTGGCGTTCATATGAACGAAAAAAAAGTGGACTAGTGATTTAAAAGTATTTTTTCCATACAGGTTAACACTTTTCCACCCTCATGATAAATGCGTTTCACGAATAAAATAAGATATTTTTTAAGAGTTGTAGATGAGACGATAATTTATACCTGTTTATAACAATATTTCCGTTAGTGACGACGAAAGCGGAACATTTTTTATTTCGGTAATCGATGCAACGCCATCTCCTCACGCCCGAACTTTGAGATGAATGCAAATTGTATATATATCTGTTAAGAATTACTTGTAGGGAACCTCGAATGGACACCGTAAACTGTAGGTTAGATGATACTGTGGACACATATAGAATAATTAGTTACAACAGAGTGTGAGGCAGCCGCGGCACAGCCCCAGCGTGTGGCTGTTAACGCGAGGGTTGTTGATTCGATTCCCACTAGAGAGATTCTTATTTCGTGATGTTGAATTCCGCCACTCAATACGAAATGTCTTCAAAATTTGGCGGAAAGTGGGGATCGCAGTGTCTTTAACACTAGGTTTCTCTACCTAAACAAAAGTTTGTGTCAAAAATTTATTTATATGCAGTGTGAAACAACTAAAGAAAATTTATTAAAATTGATTTTTATGCTTTTTTTCAGCTTTTTTCAAAATATTAACATTATGAAGCTCAAAATGCATATAGCAATTCAAGCAAGATGGAAAGTAAATGAGATTAGAATATCAATTAAATAAGTATTAAACATAAATAAATTAATTTAAAAGGATACCTTTAGCTAAATCTTCCTTGTTTTGTAAATGTAAATTACTGTCATTAAAACTATCATTGTTGTCAGTTGCACTATCATTTATGACTACAGAGTAATTTGGCATATCATTGCTTATAGTAGGCATATTCCAAATTTGCTTTTTAGCCCTAAAATAGATTAAAAGAAAGATAGCAAAATCATTGATAACAAAATTTTATCATTATTAAAAAATTATAGGTCAATTTTTCTACAAATATTTATATAATTGTAGAAAAAAAAAACTTTTGTTTTTTTTACATTTTTCATATATCAGGATAAACAGAGGACAAGATATTTAAAATTGTGTTCTAGTCCAATGATGTCATGACAAGGATGGTTATATAGCTTCCCAATGCATTATTTTCATTCCCCAGTCTGTGTTCCAAGTTCCAAGTCAGTGTGTGTCGTTGTATGCAGGAGAAGGTAAAAAAAAAGTTCATGTTAAATAGAAATAGTTCATTGAACATAAGGAATCATTGTGTATTTAGATAGACACTTCTTACTAATTTTATAGAAAATATTACCAGCCTATATTCCTTAAGTTTTAGATACATTCAATAGCCCATAAGTAAATATTTGGGATTAGAGTTCATTTCTCAAAAGAAATTTACATTTCACTTAATGAGGATACAAACTTATCTCAAGTAAGTATTAACGACAGCTGGTAGGTACTTAAGCATTTTAAGACATGTAAAATGATTCAATGTTATATGAAATTGTAGTCTTTTTTTTCAGTTTCACTCCGTATCCCCTATTGCTATATGTGGGATAGGCACAAGACACTCCACTCTCCACTTTCTTTTAGAATTTAAGATCTTGAGGCAAATGGACACTATCCTATTGCATAACTATAACCTTAACATTTAAAACGAAAAAAAGACATGTAAAGACTTACTCAGTTATTGGTGTTGCTTCATTTTTTTGTTTAATAAATATTTTTCTTGCATTTGTTGGTAGTGTAATCTAAAAAAAAATATGAAAACATATAATATATGTTACTTTGTACAGCCTACAATCAAACCTTAACTACCTACTATATGTCTTACAGATGACAATTTCCAAGATTTGCATGAAGTACCACATCACCAATTGGCTAGGATGGTTGTGCGGTTTGGTAAGCTAGGTGGATATTTATATTAGTATATGTGTTTTTAAAAAATTTCAAAAGCTCTTAATTTTACAATGTTATTTGAAGTCTAGATTGAGAAATAAAATATATTTTAATAGGAAGAATCTTTTTTGTTGGTTTATTACTGCATATTCCATATTAAGTAGACAATGTTAGGCCATTACCACTCTTATATTTAATAAGGTGCTGAAAATTCTTGTGGAAGAACCATGTAATGATGAATAGCAGTGTTTTGAGGGAGCAATTGCCATATAAAATATTCTTATTTTTTCTGTCACTTTTCTATTCTACAAGAAAAAATTTTTTGTAGATCTCATTTTATAATAGTTATCTTGTAATCTTAAAGTAAAAAAAACTATAAGTTATTAGCCATGTGGTAAAAAAATATTTTGATTTTTTATGTCCCTTTTTTTCTAATAGTCAAATACATTTCAGCCTGATTATTAAATAATTAAAATATCTTTCTCTACCAATTTTTACAATTGTCAATTTTTCACCCTAGGGTTTCACACAGGTGATTAAATATATAGGGGAGAGGGGGGTAGCTTAGAACAGGGGCACCTTTGAAAATATGTGTTAACAGAGCTATTTTAAAAAGAAATTTTGGTAAATTTTTTTTGAGTAGTGGCAGTACTAATCTGCACACGTGTCACTTGTCACCGCTGATATATGGGAACCAGTTGCTGAGTTACGAAGAGTGTTTGATTTTGAGTAAAATTTTATGCATTTTTCAATAAACGCGTAAGGATCGCAGGGATCCAATTCAAGTTATATGGTTTTATTTTTTCCTCTTTTAGTTAGAATGTTTCATATATCATGCAATAAACTAGAAATTACTACAATTTTTAAACTTTTACTTGAAAAAAAAGTTTGTAATTTTTCAATTACCCCTGAGGCAGCTTTGAACAAAATCAAGGTGGCAGTTTTGAATATTATTATAAAAAATAAAGGCCAGTCGTGACGCAGCGGCACGAAGTGTGACTGTAAAACCGACTGGTTGTGGGTTCGATCCCCACTCGAGGAGATGAAATATTTACTTAAATTTATATTTCCATTTCTTCGCTCTGGTGTCGAGGCTAAGCGCGGCGTTGAGTTCTGCCACTCAACACGCAATGCCTCCAGAATTCGGCAGAAAGTGGGGAACGGAGTGTCTTAACACTACTGTTCCCTCTGCCTACCGTGCTGTTTGCGGGATAAAACGTGAAGCTGATTTTTATTTCTTACGTAGACTACTTCCCCCAATTTCAGTTGCTGGTTACGTCACGTACTACATCCATGTTTTCCTTTAAATTTAATTTTTCTAAGTTCAAATTAGGGTAGTAAGCTGTTTATTTAAAAAATATTTTGTTTTATTTTCATAATATTAGATTTATTCTATAATTGATCCCATAATGTTAATTACTTCTAGGAAGCCAAAGCTACTTTTTTTGTTTGTTCGTTTTTAAAGTCTATTAATAATATTAAAGTTATTTAACACTAGTACTAGTACAATCGCAATATTAAACTAGGTATATTATTTTTTTAAGTTAACATGGTACTGATATTTGATCTCCATCGTTTCTAATGTTAAGTTTATTAATAAAGTTACTTAAAAGTTTGATAAGCCTTTTAATTTCATTGAATTCGATGATAGTTCAAAACTGCCCCATATATGTTCAAAGCTACCCCGGAAGGGGGGCAGCTTTGAACATTTGACTACTGCTACTAAAGTTGATATTGCACCTTTAACTTATATATTTTTCTACATATGATGCTACGATTGTGTGACACAATAGTTGGACTAAGCATTGTGAAATAGTAAAGAAGTTAAAAACTGTAAAATTTTTAGATATGACACAAAGTTTAAAAATCGTTCGAATGTGCCCTCCTCTCCCCTATATATATAATATTAATTATTTTTAGGGAAGCATTTAATTTTAATTTTATGCTAATGAAGAATAACCATATCTGTGGCCACTTGTGATGAATGCGACAGTAGCATGAACTATTCTCATATTCCCATTTTGAACTTTTATAACAAAATTTACTGTGACACTAACTAACTCTGATATCTAAGAAACATAAATATTATTAGTAATATAGGAAAAATAGTTACCTGTTCCGAAATATTTGTATCTGATTTTGTACTTGTGGTGGTTCTGACACTGTTTTCCAAATTTAATAAAATATTTGTCCCCTTACTATTTCCTTCAACCTGTGTTATGTTAAAAAATTCTAGTATATTTGTATAAGTAAGTATTTAAATATATTTATTTTTAAGCAGCATAAAAAAAATTTAAACTTACCACATTTTCCAGCCCTTTGATATGTAAAGATTTTGCAGCATCAATAAAGGCTGATAGATTTGCAGAAGGTACTAAAACTTCACCAGTGTATATATATTCTAATAATAATGATAATATTCCATGTGACATATTCTGTAAAACCAAAATGTACATTATTAAAACGCCATTTAGATTTTTATTTAAGATTATTATTTGATTAAGATCTTGTACATTAATTTTAAAATATAAGCTCTAGTTACATTGAGAAATATAACAGGATGTTGACATGGTGCTGATAATATAAGTTGCTTTAAATATGGGCTTGATAAAGCTATCAACACTTGATGTACTTTCACGAAATGTCCTTCTGCAGCTAAAGTCATATCAACAAGTTCTCCATTCTGAAATCGCACATTTATTTGAAATAAAAATATTGTAACACATTTTTATTTTTATGATTGACTATTTTCATACTTGTTGCAAAGCGCTAAATCCTGTACATATATTTGATTTGTAGGAATCCCACGACAACGAAAATTGAGATTGTACCATTTTAAAATTGAAATAAGAATTAAAACATTTACTTAATAAATAAAATTAGGGAAGAGAACAACAATAGTCTTTTAAAATATGTTTATATTTTTGGATAAAAACACCTAACAGACATTTGACAATTGAGTTGACATTAGATAAATTGATAGATATTAATTTGACAGTTTTGAATTTGACAGTTTTATGAGTGCCAAGAGCTATAATTTAATTAGTGCACGCCCGAAACCCCATAATCAAATAACTGGTAACATTAAAGTATCAATTATTATCCGAAATATTATGCATATAAAATAAAAATATGAATAATATATTTTTAAAAAACAAATAAAAGGCCGCCTTTGCATACTTGTTTGTATTTATTTCTTTTCTGTGTATGTGTTTTTTTTTTGTGTGCAATAAAGTATAAACTAACTAAAAATAAAAATATTCTATACTTTGATTATTAAGAATAAAAAAGTAATATAAAATTGAACTATAATAGGTATTTATATATTTGTTTTTACATTTAGTGAATATTGTGAGCAATAATAAAATATTTAATATGTAAAACCAGTTGAGTTGACTGACTGTAAACCGACTGGTTCTGGGTTCGATCCCCACTCGAGGAAATGAAATATTTATTTAAAATGTATATTTCCATTTCTTCGCTCTGGTATCAAGGCAAAGGGCGGCGTTGAGTTCCGCCACTCAACACGCAATGCCTCCAGAATTCGGCGTAATATGGGCAACGGAGTGCCTTAACACTAAGTCCCTCTGCCTACCCTGCTGTTTGCGGGATACAGCGTGAAGCTGATTTATTTATTTTATTTAATATGTAAAATAAAATATTATATATGATACCTACCTATCATTCATTTATGTATCTATCAACATTAGCGTAACTAGAAGTATTTTCTCTTGGGCTAGACTTTAGCTTTTAACAGATGTCGTGTGAATGTTGTCTTTTTTTTATTTTTCAGGGCAAATTTGTCTATCAACCTTTTCAAGTTCAATGCTGGCTGCAAAGTAACATATATATAATTTTTTCTCGATATATTGTTTACTTCTTCCTAATTCGACAAAGCAATGCACGGCGTTGGTTTCGGCCACTTAACACAATATCTTTGGCTCTTAATTTCAAAGATAAGTAGCAATGAAAATGGTCATGGCAGTTCGCCTAAAATAGTTATTGTTAACCAAAAAAGTCCTTTTTTAAAACCAGCGTATTAAGCTGAAATTTGGACATTTTAATGCACGTTTATTGCAGTGGTATGAACCACCTCTATTTATTTGTCTATGTATATCTATATCTCTTTCACTGTCATCAATCTCAATTCATCGATCAGAAAGGAATAAGAAAAGTGCTATATAAATATTACACACCTGTGAAATAAGAAATGGAAATTGACACATAACCAAGAAGTTTTTTTAAGCATTTATAAAATAGGAATAAAGACGTTTGATAGGGGTTTAAGACAGATATTTTGGGAGTTCCCCGGTACAATATATGCGGACTATTGTTGAAAAGTTTGTTAATAGAGAACCCTCAGCCTGTGTGCGAGAAAGAAAAAGCACGTCTCTTTGGTTTAACATACAATCGGCTATTCAATAAGGTTGCGTAATGTCAGCTTGGTTGTTCAATTTATATTGAGATAGCTGATTCCAAGGAGTGGCACAAAGTGACATGGGAGTGAAAACTTCTGTCTCAAAGAAAGTCCACTCTTAAAGAAGGCCTATTATTGCACTTACAAGAAATGACGCAAAGGCGTATTGCTGTCGGTAATAGAAATGTCAGAATAGTTGCAAGTTAGGCCCTACACAATGCAATGCTGAAGAACGACGCTGGCAACGAAACGTGGGTGTTACAGAAGAAGTATGAAAGAAACGTAAAAAACTAGCTTTGTAAAACGTCTTATGTTGTGTGGGTTACCGAAAATTCTTAACAAGAATGTACTGACCAGGGTTCGCTATATCGGACCATACATTAAATTGCAGTGCAATTGCAAAACCGAAAATATCGAAAATCCCAGATGTTGTAAAATTAAAACCAGTATTTTTAAGGCCCCTTATTTGGTCCGAATACCAGGTATTTTTGAATCCCGGAATCCCGGTTTGCGACCCCTAGTATTGAATGTACGTCTTCCTCCAGTTAGCCAGATCGATACACCGAGATATAAACTAGCTCAACATCTTATGTCAGGGATTCTAATCGTTTTGTTAGTGGCCTGAAAAATCTTAAGCTAGCTAACAAAGAAATCATGGTCAGTTTTACGTCCAGTCGCTGTTCACCAGTATACCCATTAAAGACTGCATCAACATTGCCAAACGGAATCTAGAGGATAAGAATAAAAACTATAGAATATCTTGACTAAGACTCTAACTTACATGTAGATGTTAATGACAAAAAGATGGCATTGCTAGTAATAGAAGCCGGTAGTAGCAGATATATACATGGAGGATTTCGAGTAAATGGCTCTTATCTCACCACCATTTCTACCTTACATGAACGTTATATTGATGATGTTTTTACAATTTTATCTACGGACAATATCTATTATATATAATTCTAAAGTACCTCAATACTATTAATTATATGTTAATCTTATCATCCGCCATCCTACACCTTTATCTACCGTCGGCAAAGCTTTATTTCAAAGAGCCCACCAACTCTGTGTCGCTGAACGCCTAGGAGACGAGCTTTGATAGGTGAAGAATGCCCTTCATCAGAATAAGATGTCTGCTCCCTTTCAGCGTTGTCAGAAGACTCCGTTAAAGACAGGATTGGCAATATCTTAAGAAAAGCTTCTATAAAAACTTTATTTAACTCTAACAAGAAAGTGAGCGAATTCTTAAGACTACTGAAACGTAAAATTCTTTTGCAGTTTGTAGACCTATAAAAACTATATAGTAATGATGAGATGGTTAGGATTTTTTTTACCATCAGAAAGAAGGAAACTTTGTTTGCTCTTAGGGAATATAATAAAACATGAAGAACCCCTGCATAGCAAATATAGAGGTTTACGAGTGGTGACAGTGGCCGAGCTGAAATATGCAGAGCAGAGATTTTAGCGCTCTATTCTCTCTGACTACCGCGTTGGGTTAAAATTTATAGAAATCGTTAAACTTTAGATATCTTTTTATACTTACCTCAAGTATCTTGTTTTTATACTGTTCTACATCAAAAAAACAGTAATAACATTTATAATGTTTTCATTATACTGAAACTGAATGCAATGGAAGTCATATAGCATAAAGATTAAAAACAATACTCCGAGAAGAGTTCACGAACCAAATTTAGATACTACGTAAATTTTTTGTCATAATTAGTTTAAAGATAAAAATTTCTTCATACGAACCATCTTTGAGTTAATATATAAGAAATATGTCTAATATTCAGGACTATATCTCAGATCAGATCCATTCTTCTAGTCTATTAATCATTATTCTCCTTAATTGTCATTTGCTTTTTTCATATAAAATCATTGTGATCAGATGGTGTGGCCAGTCGTGGCGCAGGGGCACAAAGTGTGACTGTAATACCGACTGGTTGTGGGTTCGATCCCCACTCGAAGAGATGAAATATTTACTTAAATTTATATTTCCATTTCTTCGCTCTGGTGTCGAGGNCCTACCCTGCTGTGTGCGGGATACAACGTGAAGCTGATTTGATTTAATTTAATATAAAATCATTGTCTTCAACTCATTGCCTTCTTTTACTATTTTGCTGGCAATGACAGCTATCAATGATGAATTTATATAAAATATGTTGGAACTTTAACAAAAAATTATTCAAAGTACATGAAATGTGCTGGTTACAGATTTTGTTCACAATATCAAAGTAGTAAATACAAATATCAATGTCGATTGATATGCTTAAACAAGTCTAAACTACATATTTATTATTTTGTTAAGTATGTAATATAATATTCATCTTCTTAAACTAATTTACTATTAATGAGTAAACATAAGGAATTTGAAATTAGTGTTTTTCAAAGAACTACTTCATAAAGTGCACGCAAACGCTATCGCGGGGGTTTTAAGTTCAGTCAAATTAATTCTACGTGTCAAAAATATAAATCTTCGTAATTATTACGTTTTGGCTACCTAGAAAAAATAATCTTGAGTCTGTTTAATGTTATAATATCATAACCTGTCTCATTTACACCCTCAAAAATTATAAATTATGGATACAAAAATGGCTTCAATAAAATACTAAATTTATAAAGAAAACAAGTGACATTTGGTTGCATAATGTTTATATTTTAGTGTAGTTAGTGATGTAAGCGCTTGTGAACTTAGTATTTTTTTTAAAGTATTTAATAGAAAATAATATAGTTTAAGTAAATATTACAATAGTAGCATAGTATTGTATACTCAATGAACCAACTGAGCCTCCAAAATTACCATTATTAGAAAGATATATTATAATATGTAGTATTTTTGTGTATATGATAACGTACAGAGAGGAGCATACAGACAGTTGACGTGAGTGTTATTGTTACTGTTAAGGGGAGCCCTTGGGTTTATACTCGAGTTACAAGTCTAGCCAGTCTGTGAGCTCCTCTCCCGGCAATTTGATTTTTCCTGTAAAATTCTTAAATCTTAAAAATAAATAAAAATAATCACTAACAGAAATTATGAATATGAAATATGTACATACTTTCAATATCATAAATTATTTACTTTTTTTACCTATAGGTAATTTACAAATATGTTTACAATACCATTCATACATAATAACGATAAAAAGCAGGTACTTTAACTATTACTACTATATAATACATAAAAAAAATTTAAACCAAAAAATTATTGAATATTTTTTATACCATTAATATCAACATTTAAATGTTAAATAAATAATTTTACTTGGTTTTTTATACTTGAAATTTTAAAATCATGAAAAATGGCTTAGGTATTATTTATAGTTAGTACCTACAAATAAAAATATGCTTTTTTATCTTTTTTAAAAGTGTTATTCCACACCTAGGAAAAATACGTATTTAGAAACGTATAAAAATTTTAAACGTAGCGGAACCTGGAAACCGCTCTGACCACTAAGCCATACGTTGTCATCAAGCTACGTCGAAATTTTTATACACTTGTTACAACTGACATTCTCTCTTACCAGACGATAATTCGTAATTATCTTTGGGTATTCTATGATAATTCGTAATTAGTAATTATCTTTGGGTAGCGGAAATTTGTAAAAATCTCCCTACAGAGATGCTAACAACATAAATAAGTTGTAACAGCGTCAGCGGTCAGAGCGCCTGGTCGGTTTCCAGGAGGCGCGGGTTCGAGTCCCGCTGCGTTCAAAACTTTTATACGTTTTCTAAATACTCAAGTATTTTAAAAATATTTTTTTAATAATATTAACGCCATAGAATTTAAATAGTGTTTCTTAGTTCTTAATTTTTAAGCTTATTATTTATCGACTAAGTAATTTATAATATATTGTTTTTAATTTTTTGTGTTGTTTTACACGTTAGAAAGAATATTTTTTAGAAAACGGCTACGTAAAATATTTTTATGCGTTTTCTAAAAGTATTTCTAATCTATTCCACTTAATCTCAACAAAATGACAACATATAGACCAACAGTTTGTAACATCAAGAAATTGATTATTTCTTCAAAATTATTCATATGTATTTATAGTGACGTAAAATATACTGCATTGATCAATATTTTTTTCTTAATATTTATTAACGTTATAATTTCCAATAAAATTACATATTGTAATATTACTTATAGTTTTTTATATTCTCTATAAACATTTGTATGTTTAATAGCTGTGTTTTAGATGTGTATGTTACTTATTAATTTCCAAGACCATTTTAAGTATGTTAACAAAATTTATATTCTATTTTTTATTCGTTACGGACCGCCATTTTGTGTCTTAACAATACTATTTCCACTTATCACCGGTTTTCATCAAATGTCGGACTAGTGTCGGCTGCGCAAATTTAATTTTGAATTTTTTTCTTAAAAAAAAAATTAAATCAGCTTCACGCTGTATCCCGCACACAGCAGGGTAGGCAGAGGGAACCTAGTGTTAAGACACTCCGTTCCCCACTTTCTGCCGAATTCTGGAGTCATTGCTTCTGGCGTGTTGAGTGGCAGAACTCAACGCCGCGCTTAACCTCGACACCAGAGCGAAGAAATGGAAATATAAATTTAAGTAAATATTTCATCTCCTCGAGCGGGGATCGAACCCACAACCAGTCGGGTTTTCAGTCACACTGCGCTGCGTCACGACTGGCCTCTGGCCTCTGGGATTTTTTTCTTACTTTTGATTATTTTCTTCCCAAGTGAACAATGCGCAAAAGTTCAGAAAACGTTTGCTTTGTTACGAGAGAGGACATGAAAATTTTAAATATTTCACTCCCCAAGGGGGAGTCGAACAAACAAGCGTCGCGTTACCAGTTGCACACTTGTACCACTGCGCCATCACGCCCTCAAAAATTGTATGCTTAGTTCCAAATACAACGCCACGCTTTGTCGTACTGTAAATTGGAATAGTCCACTGTAAGGGCAATCGAGGTTACAATTAACTTCCCCACCCATACTTGATAGCTTTGCAATTAATGTTTCGTAAAAAAAAGCATTGGTATCAACATAAAGACATATAAAAAAAATTAATCACAAATTCACTTTCTAATACTATTTCCTCACCATCATAATTTTATTTTGTTAAAATGTTTAATGTACAATATATTTTTTTTCTACTGTTGTATAAATCAAAATTAAAAAATCATCTCCCGCATATAGCAGGGTAGGCAGAGGGTTGACACTCCGCTCTCCGCTTTCCGCCGATATTTTGGCATTGCGCGTAGACTGGCGGAACCCAAGGCCGGGCTTTTGTCTTGGTGCCAGAGGTGCCAGAAAATTGAAAATATAAACAAATAATTCATTCCCGGGTTGGGATCCAACCCACAACGGCATATAGCGTTACAGTGCCGACGGCCTCACTACTTCACTGTTTTATATAATAGTATAAATTAATAGTATAAATTATTGCTTTAAAGATTAATCTAAAGTATCTACCGTTAAGATTAATCTACAGTAAATACTAATCCTGTAAAAATTGAGTAGTTTTCATAAAAAAATAACAACGAAGTGTTTCCCTATAAGTATTTCAAATAATTATTCGTCTTATCTTCAAATAACATTAATTTGTTGTTTTTGCTTACGAATTAATACAATATTTTTATAACATATCAATTGACCAACATTTTTTTTGTGCAAATACTATAAAATTTTAAAGAAAGTAATAAATCAGAATCACAGATCTTATTAAGTCATAAATAATTAAAATATAATTTAATAAGAATAATTATTAAACGGTAACAGGGCCTCTTAAAATTAAACTTTGTTTTTACATCAATTTTTGATGCATTAAATTTGTTTTTTTTTTTAGTTTATACTGCTAGCACATTAACAATTTTTCGCCATTGTGGTTCTGAAAATAGCAAAACATACTTTGTTTATTAATGTGAAGTGACTAAGTTGCCGTCTATTAATTACGTCACACGTTAAAAGGGAAGGGATCGATAAAATGTTATTTTTCATTGTGACAAGTGGTGAGGAGGGGTCCGAAATTTGCTTGCTGTTTTAATTTAATAATTTCAACTTTTGGAATTTAAAATTTGGTGTAAAATTGCATAATATAGTACGGTCGACAAGTCGTGGCTGTGCTGAATTTAGATTTTTTGAACTTTTGCACATTGTTCACTCGGGAACAAAATAAAGCGGAACGGAGACGACACGTCGACCGAACTGTATGTGACATCACTTCCTAGTGGAAGTGAGAGTTTCACAAATGTGATCGGCTGTGACAAGGACGGGAAAGAGAACAATAATTATGAAAAATATGTATGAAGTTTAATTATATTTTATATATAATATGTCCCTAACTATATTTTAAAAGTTACTTTGCTTTACAAAAAAAAATGTTTTAAGCTTTGTAGGCAATAATTCAACGAACAATCTCAAGTTAAGAGTTTTTGGTATAAAACTAATTAAATCTTAACACACACAATTTGAAAGATGATCTGTATTATAAAGTATTATAATGGAGTGCACTCAAAATGAACCATTGAGGTTAAGTCTTTTGTATCAAAACTATGAAGCTGTTAGTAACATTAAATATTATAATTTTATAAATAATATTACAGAATAGGTACCTATATTGAGATATAAAAATTACTTACCACTATATTTTGGAATGTATATAAACAATTGTCTTAATAACACCAATGCAATAACTAAAACATAGCCCAATCCATAGATGCAGGAGACAAAACATAAAGCTAAACTGTAAAGAAAATAATATTTTGTCAATTTCTGTTTATTTATATGCTACATCATTCATGTATATGGCAGTGTAGGCAGAAAACTTAATGTTAAAACACACCATTCCTGTCTCCAAAAAAAAATCTAAACATTGCATTGTTTAATGCAATTGATTGCCACAATGGCCTTTATAATGTTTTTTATTGTATATATAGTCAAAAATGACTTACTTGAATTCATAGTATACATCATTACAGTCTTCTGGCATTAATATAGTACCATAAAATACATATGGCTGGCATACAGTTGTTAAGCCCAAATTCGTTCCATATAAAAGTGTTGCAAATGCAAATATTTGACCAACTAAAAAGTAGATATAATTGGGCCTGAGCACACAGCAATCCCACCTGAAAAATATAATTAAATAAAAATATTTTTTATGTAATCATTCAAACAAGAAGGAATGAAGAATGAAGTAGGGTAACTTGGAGGAATGAATTAATTTACATTTTGCACCCTGGAAACCAGGTAAATCCCAGCATTCAGTTCAGCCACTCAACAAATAATGTCTGGAAAATTTTGCAACCAGCGGGGAATGGACTGCCATACCACTAGGTGGCCACTGGGTTCCGCCTACCTTGTTTTGTGCAGGATATTGTAGTGTGTGTAGAATAAAGTATATTATTTTAAAATCACATTTCTTACCATATTGAATGGAAAAATCTTTCATTGACTTCTATTTGACATATTTGACAATAATATGAATCTGAAGTCAACACAGGACTGGAAAATAAAGATATGATATAACTTTAATACAAATATTTTGGTTATGTATCTTGAAAGAAAATTATATTCCTAATGTGAGTTATTGAAACTTTCACTGTTGTTATGCCCGTGAATCACTTATTGTGACTCAGTCTCTAACTGTAAAATTGACTAAGTAAGAGTTATCTAAGAACTTGAGTATGTTACTTTTATTTGACCATGCAGTTGAAGCCACTGGTAAAAACATTAGTTTTTAATATATATTATACATAATATATTAATATTATATAACAATTTAGTATTTATTATTTCAAAATCAAATATAAGTATGGAAAAATTTAATATAACATTACCTATACTCCTTTCCCTTAGAATTTCCAGTAGCAAGTTCAAAATCTGCAACAGCTTTCATTTTGTAAAAGAAATAGCATGTGCAAGTCAAGAGGACCAGAAAAATAAAATTCTCAAGTTGTGTTACTTCTAACAGTCTAAGTACTCCCAGTTCAAATACAAGAAACATACAAAGTCCAGATGATATTGTCCAGGAATAAAAAAATGGTGACCTAAAGCAAAATAAATTTTAATATCTTTAATTTTTGTTATTTTTATACATTTTAAATTGAATTGTTTAACCAAATTAATTGTATATATTTTAGTACAGTAAAAGGAGTCAAGCTAAATCTAAAGTTTAATAAGTCTCTAAATATATTTTTCTGCCAATTAAGTTTGAAAGGACTGCTGTAAATTTAATAATAATATTGAATTGTCTTATAGTTCTCACTTTAATATAATTCTCACCTGTTCTTTTGGCGCGGTCTTGATTGTACATATAGTGCACCCATTATAATAAATATCATCACTATAATAGTTACAGATCTGGATATAGTTGATATAATCAATAATATTGGTAAAATTATGAAGGGCAGAATTGCATCTATATCCACTTTCTTATTTGATTTATTTGAACCGTATGGCAAAATATCCTGAATAGTCATCGTTGTTGTTATCATTTTAATATAGCGTCTTTGTTATTGTTGAGTGAAATAATTTAATAAATTACTTTCCCATCTTTGTAACATATAAAATGTTTTCATTGTGATATTGTTATGTTGTAACGTAATTCATGTTTCCTTTTACGTGGGTAAACAACTTTCAAACAAAAAAAATAGTAAGTATTCAATATGAAAATTTAAGATTAAACGTCAAATTTATATGAATATGTCAATGTCAAACATCTTCGCACAGAACACATATATCCAAATGGGATCTTTGTCACTTGCATGAGATTTTTTTTTATTGACAGTAACTTGCATGTGATTTTTTTAAGCTTCGCGCTGTATCCTACACACCGCCGGGTAGCCAGAGGAAAATTATTGTTAAGACACTCTGTTCCCCATTTTCCGATATATTCAGGAGGAATTACGTGTTGAGCTTTGTCTCGACACCAGAGCAAAGAAATAAGCATATTGAATATTTCATTTCCCAGAATGGGGCACAACATCGAACTCACAACTAGACGCGTTTACAATCACACGATTGTAATTATAAGGGGATTGGGACAGACGGTGCATGAATATAAATGGCCATTACTTATCACATTTGCGATTTGCGACATAGTCATCATGATGGAAACTCTGCAGGATGTAGAGGAGATGCTTAATAGTCTGGACGATTCTTGTAGTTGAGTGGATCTCGGGAAGAATTTTGACAAAATTATAATTATAGTTTGCATGTAATGTAGTTACAGTAGTCGCAAGTGGCGCTACACTTAAGGTTGTGTAAGAATGTATACCTTACCCAAACCATCCAACTTGGTCGACGCAACTTTGAGAAGGAAGCGCAAAGAAGGACACGCTTTGTCTGGGTGGCATTTGAGAAACTTCGTTGTATTTTTGAATCGACTATCCCACGGTGTCTAAAGACAAAAGTCTTCAATCAGTGCGTTCTACCTGTCATGATCTATGGAGCCGAAACGTGGACACTCACAGTGGGGCTGGTCCATAAATTATATGTCACCCAGCGAGCGATGGGTCGCACAATGCTTGGGGTTTTTCTTGTAGATAGAATTCGCAATGAAGTGATTCGCCAGAAAACCAAAGTCATTGGACAAAAAATCAGCACGCTGACGTTGAACTGGGTCAGCCATATCTCCAAATGTACCGACGGTCAATGGTGCCTACACGTGTTAGCGACCGCATTTAGGCAAACGTAGTGTAGGACGTCCTGGAAAACGATGGACAGACGATCTGAAGAAGGTGGCTAGTATTGGACGAATGCGAGCAGCTCCAGACCGGGATGGTTGACGCTCGATGAGAGAGTCCTACATTTTCCAGGGTGAGTTTTGGCCCTCATAAGTTTACATAATTTAATGTTAATGTGGCATGGAAATTAAATATAATTTGTACTCAGTGGTGAGTAAATATAATTTTTTTTTTAATTTGAAATCAGGATTTGCTAATTAGTTCCAAAATTCAAAATTTTCTTGATATTGTTTTGTATCTTTTTTATTTTCTGAGTAAAATTCTGGCTTTTCAAAAAGTCAGGTCAAATTGAAATATTTTTATTAAAAATAAAAGTTACCTGCTTAATTTTTTTAACGTCAAATAATTTACCACCAATTCATTAAAGTTAATGCCTCAGAACTGAGACGAACCGGCGCAAGAAACTCAGCGGTACTTGTTTTTATAATCAATTCACATTCACAGTTATCATTTATAAAATGTTATAGTTTTTTTAAGTGTGATATATATTATTTGCGGACATTTCCTGGGATACTATTGTAAAAGCTTACATATCCTCTCATAAAAAAACTACGGATTCAATGTACTTAATCGATTTTTCTTAACACACATTACATTTTCAAAAATGTATTGAGGTGCAAATGTCAATATTAGGGTAGGCTGAGAAAATCTAGTGTTAAGACACTTCGTTTCCATTGAGTGGCGGAACTCAACGCCGCGTTTTGCCTTGACACCAGAGCGAAAAAATTAAAATATAAATTCAATTAAAGTCTATAGTCAATATTTTAAGTTCTTGTAATTTTTGCCTTGAGGATTTTTTAGGGCCTAACTTATAGATTGCAGGAATAACTCGTTTCTGCGATACATAGATTAATCTAATACCGGCTGCATTAGTACATTACCCTAAAGTAAAATGCCTTTGGACATAATACTATAGAAGTAGTTAAAGTAAACAAGGCGAGCCGTTTCCACAACAGTTAACAATAATTTTTTTTAACCGTAAATATTGATGGATCCATCAATATAAGGTCCCCACTTTAATTTGGACTTAATGTGAAAAATGATACCGAGAAATACCGATTCACAGCTTCATCATTCAAGAGTACATATATTTAGAAATATATTTAGTGTTTTTAGTTTTACTATGCAATAGTAAAATGTACATTTGCAATTTAGTAAAAAAGCTAAATGTATGATTTTGAAAGAAATAAAAGTTATTACCACTAAAGCAATGTATTATACTATTTTCGAGAGAGCATTGTTTGCATCGTCATATACGTTTTGTCGTCTTTTCATTTTAAGAATCAATTAAGTTTCATCAGTAAATAATACTATCTTGTGGTTCTTTCCAACTGGATATGGTAAATCATTTATATGCATATTGAAAGGAGAATAGGACCAGAATAGACCCCTGTGGGACTCCCTAATTAATGATTCAAGAGATTTCTTGCCACCAGACCAGAATAATTTAAATTTACTTATTACTATATAGTGTAAGTATGGCATAAATAAGCTGATAAAAAATACAAAAAAAAAATAGCACAACTATTGTAATTTTTAGGTCCTACCCATGGCGTCTATTTCGTGTTGTTGATGTCAGTGCTACAATAATATTAAATACAATATTGAGATTTTATATTAATCCTATGGTAGGTGCGCAAGGAATTAAGTTATAGAAAGTTTAGTCTCAAGGGTTATTATAAATATTACCACAGCCATTGTGGTGAATAAAGTGAAAGTAAAATTAAAGTAGATTTTATTATGTAGGTAGAAACTGTATGGTTTTAACACTGTGTAACAATAGACTTTCGTGGAAATATTGCCGCAGTAAAAATTATGCCCTTGGCCTAAGTTCGATATAATACACTTCGATATAATGTACTTAGAGTACCTACCCAAAGACATTTTGCATACCCATAAAAGACCTTAATTAAATTTTTTTTTTCAAAAAAGTAGATAATCATAATATTTTTAGGTAGATAATAAATATAGCCTTAATTGGAATGCCCATATAATAAATTGATTTATATTAAGTATATAATAAATTTTCGGTACCTACATTGCAAATATAACAATTTCAATTATCAATATATCAAAATGTTCGCTAACATTAGTTCATTTCAGTAGGTTCATTGTGCCAATGCCAAAGGGACGTTGCTATTCCAACATCAATTGTCACAACAAAACCAACCAACGTGTTTGAATAAAGAGTTCCACAATTGGCACAGTCCACTGATATAATGTCATCAATTACAACATGGACTGTGACTTGTAACGCAATCTGCCTTTATTACTTTGCAATTAGTGCTCAATGCTCATGTCGGCGGCCTCGGGCAGCTATAGTCCGTTCGGTTCCTCTACCAGCAGGCCCGGGCCCGAGTCGCCGACCGAGCCATCCGTGACACGACAGTCGACACACACTTGCGCTAGTCAGTCAACAACAGTTTGCGCGCGCACGCGTAACGTATCGCTATATTTTTTACCTTATTCGCCGGCAACGACAGTATTGATCGGGCCTTCGCCGCGAAACGGCGTTTCGAAAATGCCTTACCAATTTTCACCAGCCGAACATTATATATTATAAGAATTCAAAGCAAACGACATTTTGGTTCTATGTTATCATATAAGGATTGAGATTATGGGGATTTTGTGGTGCTCCTATAGATGCTAAGATCAACGATATGTCGAAGGTAAGTGTATGCTACCAGTTGTATATAATGTATTATATGTATATAGGTTACGGTAATCGCAATTACAGATTGCGCTTGCAGGTAGGTAGTTCCAAAATCATGGCCAAGGACGTTACTCAACTATAGCATCTCTCAGCGTTAAGAAACTTAGTAAAAATAATCTTATCGGAAAACAATTTTAAGTGCTTTAGGTGATAACGAAACATCCAGTTTAAGTAAAACATTCATATACTATTTTTTATAAACTGCAAACGTATAATTTTAAAAACAGTAAATATATTTTCTGAAGCATTCAGGCATTTTTTGTAGTATGATAACATTGTTACACGACGCAGAAACAAAAGATGACGACCGCAGTTAAGCCCTCAGACAATTGATCTATTTGTTAGTTATCAACTAAAAGCAAGCTTTAGTTAATAAAATCAATTTTATTGTATGTAGTTGTTGTTATATCATGTATCTACATATATAATAAAGTCAGCATTGAAAGTACATATGTATATTTATCCAAGTAGTACCTAGTAGCGGCATTCGTGGCGCACAAGGGTGTGACTGTAACGTGACGGTTGTGGGTTTGGTCCCCACTCGAGGAATGAATTATTATTTATTAATATTTTCATTTCGTTGCTCTGGCTCCAAGGCAAAAAACCGGCATTGAGTTCCGCCACTCAACATGTGATATCTCGAAAAAATTCACTAGGTTCCCTCTGCCTACCCTGCTTTGTGCGGGATAAAGCGTGAAGCTGATTTTTTAGTAGCTAGTAGTCAATTAGAGTCATAACTAAACAGCAAAAGGTTAGAAAAATATTGAAATTAACGTAGTAAAACCTTAATTTATCCTCAAAACATATATGAAGTAACTGATCGAATCTAAACCAGCATATTTAGGCGAGTTGTAATTTTTTTATAGGTCTATCTACCGTCTTACACGCGATATTGGTCCAATTTTTTCACAAGGCCATTAACAAAATGTAAATGGACATTATATACACACTACACTATAACATAAACTAGTTATTTGTAAATCGTAGTATGTATGTACGTAATTTATCATACATATCTATTTAGCTGAGTTCATGATAAAAGTGACGTAATTGCGTAACTCAAAGTGTTTGCAAACTAGAACATATAATTTGAAAGAAACATAGAATTTAGAAACTAAGTAAAAGTAAAAATTAATGCAATAGTAGTGTATAAAATAATTATAATATCTAATTAATAAAAAAAATAAAAAAAGACTAAATACATCAACCTAATGACAAATCATTAACACAACAGACCAAATTAGTCCACTTAAGGTCACTTATTGTTATCTAAATTATTATTCGCGTGATACATGAACGTAATATTTTATGTGATACAATACAAATAACCAATACAATACAAATAATGAAATAACCAATTGATGAACTGGAAGCTCAGTCACATCCTCATTTTACGTTGTATTCTGAATGGACCATTAATCGCATTATTACTTACCTTTTAGACATAAATCCATACGTATTGAATAGAATATTATATAACGAAAATCTGAAAAATATAATATGGACATTACAAAAATGCAAAAATTAAGTCCGTTAATAGAAAAATATATCAAGTTATCAACAACTATTAAGGACTAATGACGTTTATTGTAATTTATTTTTTAATTTCAACTTTACTCCCATATATTTTGTTATTAATAAAAATGACATAATACACAGTAATTGGATGAAAAAATAAAATTGCTCTGACGAGTCCTTGCTTTGTGATGAAGATCGTTCACTTGGTCTGGTTACTCATCGTTTACTCTATAAATAATATCAAATACGGTGTTGCAAAAAACTAACCAAGCAAGGTTCAATAACACTGATTTTAAGTAAAGGTAATAAGTAAAAAAAAACTTCAGTACAAGATATATAACCAATATCACAAAATATATGCTGTACCGACCACTTTTAATATTATTTATTCGGGATTCCTATTGAATAATCCATGCTCGTGTTAAATCTAGTTTAATAACCTTTCCATTAAGTAATATTTTTTGCTTTATCTGTAAATATTCTAAAAACTGGTCAGCTTATTTTTAAAATACGTTTCAAGGCTGCTTAAAGAAGAAACTATACAGAACAATTATTATATACTAATTTTCTATTATATTATTATATAATACATTTATAATATTAAAATCTTAGATAAAACAAATACGATGTTACTTGGTACTAAATAACATAGCGTAATTTTTTTTTCTACTAAAATTTTGCTTCTGACAACAATCGATTTCTGCTCGGTCACAATACACCATTGTATTCACGAGTACAATCTTGAATTGTTAATACTTGGCGGTTGCCAATTTTCTCCCAAGGTTGGTAACCTTTTGAATAATGGGATATCTATATTATTAGTAGAATCATTAATATAGATATGTTCTAATATTAATTTAATTATTATACATGTTTAACATAAATAAGTACTAAAGATTTCTAAGTTGTACTCACTTTAATTGGTGTGGCACAAAGAATGTAATGATAGGACCCGCCGATGTCTACTTTCTGAGCATGTAAGGTGACTTTGGGTTGAGAAAATCCACATCCATAATGTTTTATAGATTTAAGGTCTTGCAACCTTTTATTATACATTTTTTTTTTTGAAAATTAAATACTTTTCTCAATAAGTTACTCAGCGAAGTCGTGACACGACAATCTGTTAAGTATGGTACACGGTACAACGGCCTTCGGGAGTTAAAATAATTTTTATGTATAATTATGTATCCCATATAATGAGTATACATCGCAAGCTTTTTATTTCTTATTTTGTATTTAAATTGTACATTATTAATATTCGGCGGAAAGTAGAGACGGAGTGTTAAGACACTCCCACACTAGAGTTAAGACTCTAGGCTCATTCTGTCTATCCTGATACATGTAGAATACAGCATGAAGCAGGATGGAAAAAAAATATTAATACTTTATTTATCTGGCGCATCACCATTTGGGTATATACGAGATGCAAAGAAACAGGTCAAACTTGTTCTACCGTCTCGTAGCATAAAATCCAATTTAAGCGAAAAAATTGGACTAAATTATTTCCCATATAGAAGTGGTCTGCCGTATCAAAATTGGAACTTCATTATATTGTTTAGAACTGGTACATCGATATAGTAATATTATTATTATATTTTTAAAGAAGTGGAATAATATTTTAAGAATAAATTCAGAAAGGCTATCAGATAACAGCTGACCAGAAATATTTTCATATTTGTGTCAGATAACTGTTAATCAGATATATTTTTATATTTCACCCCGCATCTCTGCGGCTTGTTTTACTCCTTACATAAGTATTTACAACAAAACAATGATGCTAGTGAAATAATGTATGCAATATTAGCTTTTAATAATACTTCGTATACTTTTTAAAGTTTATATTTTTAATATTTAGCCTATAGCAGTATATTTATAGAGAACGCCGCGTAAATTGACCTTCCTAGTTTCCTTCGAGGTCCTGGAGTTTCATATCAGATGTTCTAGACCTTCCATTACCTAACTTTGTTATTTTCAGAAAGTGCTCATCATGCTATCCAACTTGTCCTCAGGCGCTGTTTTAATAAACCTTATAGATTTGATTATTAGATTCGGCTGCTAGGTATATATATCAGATACCAAATAAATTATACTTCCAAATTACTTTCCAAATAAATTATAGCCTACATGTTTACGTTGCTGAGGATTAACATTTATATAAACAAAAAAATCACCAAAATAATGGTTTTCGCGTGAAACGCAAACAATAGGCAGACAGGCAAAGAAAAAAAATCTTAATTATATTTTTGGTTTGTGGTACTTGTATAAAGAAGATCAAAGATAAAGTCCCTTAAAAATATTTTTAATTCATATTTAATGTACACAATTGACCTCTTCTACAGTTTTATTATATTTATAGATTACGTTTTAAATTATTTAGGTTTAATTGGTTTTGTTCGTTATACATGAACGGCAAAGGATATATTTCATACAATGTTCTTGCCTACATCCTGTGATTACAACACAGAATGTAAGTAATAGCGAGTGTTACAAAATTGTTTATACTAAATCTTACTTGACTATGTTAATATCGCATTTTTCCGCTTTAGAAACTCAATTTGAAGTCGGGGGCCGTAACTTTCGAAGTACTTATGACTTCCATGTCATTCTGTTCATACGAATTAAAAAGAAGGAGAACTCATAATTTCAAGATTTCAACTTAGATTAAGTATATGAAGTAACGATATCTCTACGTAAATTAAGCTGTATTATTAAGGTATTGTAATTATAATATAATAAATGAATTTTGGCCTACGATTTTGTATAATATTTGCTATGTATATTGGTATAACACATACAAAATAAAATCCAATCAGACAAAATCGTGAATAATGTTAGTAGCACGTTGTGATTTCTTTGATATACAAGCGGTTTATCAAATTCGAAGCACTTGCGAAATTTTATCTGGATTCCCATTTTAACTCATTTGTACTATTTTGTATTAACAAATAAATATATTTTATTTCGGTTTATATAATGTTTGCAAAAAAATGAATTATAAATAATATGCAATAATATTTTGATATATTTTCAATTTGAATATTATAGCTATATCCCTATAAAGTAGTAACAGGAACTAATAGAATAAACGAAAGACGGAACGATTGTTATTTTCTTTGATCGAAATAACTACATTATTGTTACAGTAAAGTGCTATCAATTCAGTCGATTAAATACGACGTACATACTACAAGTCACGAGGTCATACCGATACAATGCCGTAGAAACTGTTATTTGAGACGATCTAAATTCTAAAGCAGTCCTCTAATTACACTAGTAACTTTTTTATATTTTATTTCTTGTTGAAACTATATTGTTTCGTTTGTATATATCATTATCAATTTATTCGCACGATCTTCTGGTCTAAATACTTCAGAAGTCACCTAACGGACAAGTAGTTTTATTCGTTCATAGAATGTTCTTACGAAAACCTGCTAATTTGCTTAATTGTATTTTTCAATATATTTGCTTTAGTTATTTATTTACTGTCAATACAATTTTTTATATATGTATTTATTTACTTTTTATCAGCCACTCTAAAACTTCATGAATGAAATTATACACATTAGAATCATCCGTTGGTTACATCATCTAGCTCGCGCGTTCTTACAGGAATTAATGTACCTACCCATCCCTACATTGTCCTTGCTGATAAAGACATTTTATATCTATTTTTAGTTCGACTTCATCATGAAGACAAACTAAAAATAGATATTTTATTTAAGGGCCGTTACCGGGTAGGCTTCTTCTAATTAATAAATTAGAAAGACCGAAAATATTATAACATAAGCCCCAAGGCAAGGTGAACAAGAAATAAAAGTTTTAGTCAGTCAAGCTGTATTTGAAAGTTGCCTCAACTGCAGACTTAGCCTGCTTCCACCTTCATCATCAGCTCAGCCTCGAGCTCGGGGAACTTATGTTATTTTATTAAAGTAATTAATGTAAATGCCCAGTTTTCTCAAGGTGTATTTATTTCCATATCTTCCATAATTCAACTGAGCTCTCATCAGATACTCCAGAACTTCTATTATTTTAATTTCAAAAGAAAGGGCTAACCAAGGTTAGTAAATTTTATGAACGCAGCATGAGATTGACAAACAAACATGAAATTGTCAAAACAGGAAGGCTCGACTTGGTTACAGCACTGCCGAGCCTCCAGATTTGTCCCGAGCAATAAAGATACCAATTTAGTAAGCAAAGCAATTTTTTTTAACCAGCTTTATATTGCCATTTCTTCGATCTTGTATCCAAGCAAAGCGCGGCGTTGAGTTCCGCCTCTTAAATTCGGTGGAAATGAAGAATGGAGTGTCTTAACACTAGGTTCCCTCTACCTACCCTGCTGTGGGCGGGATACAGCGTGAAGCTTTATCAGCTTCACGCTGTATCCCATATATGTAAAATAATAATCTGTTTAGGTTTATAAGTATACGTGCTGTAAGTGTATGTAATATTGCATATTGGTCTACAAATTTCGGGGCGGAAAGCCTGCACGTTGAACAGTTGCCATCTAACTAACATCTAGCTGGTTTGTGGTCAGGCACATTTCAATTTCTTTCTTTTCATCATTCATGCGCCTAGTTGACCGCATCGACCTCAAAACTAATTGTGTCGCCGGTTGTACTAACTTAGGTACTCATTTTGATCTTTATTTTCCTTATTCAAGAAAATGCCTACGTAGGTCCTTTAAAAACATTTTCTCTTTTCAGTTGACAGGTATTTCATGTTGATTTTTTTTTGTTATTTAATTTTATAGAAGTTATAATTGTTATATTACTTTTACATATATGAAACTATAGATATTCGCAATGTATACAATGTACCTACATATGTACAAATGTAAATACAACGGCGCCTAAATTCAAGAAATCGCTCGAACAAATATGGAACAGGTTTTGTTTTATTATTATTACTTATAAATATAAATCTCATGACCTTTGGTATTCATTCTGAGGCCAGATGTGAACACTTAATACAAAAGTTCTCGGCTATCGATCCGGCTATCGATGTGTGTGAAGTGTCTTTGTTTTTGTTTTTTATCATATAATAATTGTTAAATGTAAATGATGAAAATTATTGTATTAATAATTTTCATATTTTACATTCCAAATTATTTATTAATTCTAAATATGTATAATACATGTTTAGGCCAGTCGTGGCGCAGCGGCACGAAGTGTGACTGTAAAACCGACTGGTTGTGGGTTCGATCCCCACTCGAGGAGATGAAATATTTACTTAAATTTATATTTCCATTTCTTCGCTCTGGTGTCGAGGTTAAGCGCGGCGTTGAGTTCTGCCACTCAACACGCAATGCCTCCAGAATTCGGCAGAAAGTGGGGAACGGAGTGTCTTAACACTAGGTTCCCTCTGCCTACACTGCTGTGTGCGTGAAGCTGATTTTTTTAAATATGTACATTACATGAACATGATACAAGTGTACACAATTAAAACTATACGTTGTTATTTTTCCACACTCTAGGCACCATGTTCTGTGCAGTTCCTGTCAATTTGGAGGTCTTATCAGAGGGCGTCAACGAAACTAAACCAACGAAGTATGATTAACGCTAACGCATAACAAACCTCATATCATTACCTACTTTTTAACGTAACAGATTAAAAATAAATATAACCCATTTTAAAGTATATGCATAATTTACATTTATCTCGTCGTTTAGAAAATTACAATAACATTTTAGATCAATTCTGTGATTTTAATTGTAATATATATAGTGATCATATTACATGAGTTCTGCCACTCAACACGCAATGCCTCCAGAATTCGGCAGAAAGTGGAGAACGGAGTGTCTTCACACTAGGTTCCCTCTGCCTACCCTGGAGTGTGCGGGATACAGCGTGAAGCTGATTTATTTTTTATTTATTTTATCATATTAATAAAAAGATTTTTAAATACAGTTGAATAGTATCTTAACTATTATATATGCGTTTTATTACTTCACAGTTATATTATCACGACTACCCACAGAATTCTATTTCCGTATCTTACAATTACAATTCCACAAATCTTTTATCAGAAATATAATATATCTAATACAAACGTACGTGTTTAGATTACTTAGTTAAATACATGTTGTGTTATATGGATTTAAGATGTAAATACTGGATATTCAATAATGGTAAATAATAAAATAAAATAAATAAATCAGCTTCACGCTGTATCCCGCAAACAGCAGGGTAGGCAGAGGGAACCTAGTGTATGACACTCCGTTCCCACTTTCTGCCGTATTCTGGAGGCATTGCGTGTTAAGTGGCAGAACTCAACGCCGCGCTTTGCCTCGACACCAGAGCGAAGAAATGGAAATATAAATTTAAGTAAATATTTCATCTCCTCGAGTGGGGATCGAACCCACAACCAGTCGGTTTTACAGTCACACTTAGTGCCGCTGCGCCACGACTGGCTTCATGGTAATAATATGTGAAGTATTATTCGTTTCCCTGAATTTTCTTTTTATTCATATTATAAAGTTTCACTTGACAACCACGGAAGAATCTCTTGACATATATCGATAATTTAAAAACAAAAGAATACTTCCTATTAATGGAATCGTTTTTTACTACTTATTTAAAATGTATTGCCAAATTAAACTTACTGTTAAATATATAATAAGTATATTTTATAATATTTATTTTAAAATATTTTAAAATAAAATAAGTATACTTTATAATATTTTGTCACATTCAAGACGTTTGGAAAACTATTTATATATTATAAGTAAAGCTTGATATGTTCAGTATTTACATATTTTCATTTATAAAGAGGCGATCGTAGCGCATTGGGATAGCTTCGGACTGTATACGCGATGATTGTAGGTTCATTGCCAACTCAGAAGAAAAAAAAAATTCTCACTCATGGTAAGACAACGTGCGGCGTTATGTTCCGTCACTCTACACGTAATATTCTAACGTTAACTTGCATATCAAATTTGAGATTTCTAAGATATAAATATATATATTATATGATAAATGAGTGAATAATCAATGTCTTATGCATTCTGATTATTATCATCGTCAGTGACGAAATCGAGGAATTTTAGATATTTATAAAATCTATAATAAAGTATAAGAGCTATTAAAATTAAACTTATTAATTTAAATATATCTACTATAATATTAAAATCATATTCACCAAGTTTTATTTATCTGGTATAATCCCAACTCAAGTTATGGGGGCTCATACAAAACGACAAAGCGTTTCGAGAAAATGGCCCCAGATCACCCACAACCATCGTGTTTAGGTACAGTCAGACACAGCGTCCGACAGCCACTGCGCTATACTGATCATTAAACTGTACGTATAAAAAAGTCATAAACTTAATAAAAAAAATGAATTGTAATTTTTAAAGTAAATAAGACGCACAGACTTTGGCAACATACTTTGTAATTTGTTACAGTTGCGTACGAGTGCGGGTCCGTATCGTCTAATGAGTGCTAACGAGCTACTGAAGCAATCAGGCTGAGAAGTTACTTTGAGAAAACGATTGAACAAATTCCAATTATTATGTTCATTCGTGACTTTGCGCTCTAATACATGTATAACATTTCTTTTTGGGATTTACTTATAATATTATTTGTAGGTATAACGTGAAACAATACATTTAATTTTTGTTTAAATAGATAACATACTTACGACACCGGCTGTGAGTATATTTTTTTTATGCTTACAGTTGTGGGTATGTTCTATCATAAGGTGATAGTAAGTTTCTAAGAGCTTAAATTCACATTAAAGTAATTGTTATTCAATGTTTAATTGACGACTTTAACAATATGCTCTTATCTATCTATCTATTATATATCTTTTCGATCGATTCGTTCTTTTAAGAATTTTCGGTGAATACATACCTGCTTTACTTTGATATTCAAATAGTTTGCAATTGTGCTTGTATATTCTTACATGTTAAATATATATATATATATATATATATATATATATATATATATATANTAAAGATACAGATACATACATACAATCAACAATGTTACTCATAACCTTTGTGCACACGCATTGCTTTAAAATCACCACCCGTAACAACTCTTTGAACCGTAGTAAGTAATGTTTTGTCAAATATTAAGTCAGCATTACAATATCGTATCTGTTTACGATTTTTAAATACCAGTACTAGGTAATTAATCTTAAAAATAAAAAAAATAAATAAATCAGCTTCATCAGAGCTTCAGCATCCAGCAGAATAGACAGACGGAATCTAGTGTTAAGAGTTAGGACACTCCGTTCTCCACTTTCCGCCAAATTTTTCGAGGCATAAATAATAATAATTTCCCTCGAGTGGGATCGTCGCGTTACAGTCACAACATTGTGCCTATGCGCCACGACGGCCTCATTCCTCATTGAACATAAAAACTCATAGAATATTTTATAAGTTCTTACATATTAATCCAAGGTCTGTGAATTTAATTGAATACGAGGATTATATACACAGTAGTAGGTTTTGTGAAATAAGTGAGAAATATTTATAATATGAATATCTATATGAACGTCTTTTTAATACATAATATTTTTTTCTATTATTAATATTGCGAATACGCAAGGTCGTTGCACTTTTTATATACTCGTGTTAATAATATTACATACTGTTCTTGTGACCATGTTACATAGATATTTATAGACTATACAGATATAATTTTTATTCTCGGTCCAATCGTTATATGACCGATGTCATTATAATTCATATAGGTATACCGTATACATCATGTTGTTTAGCTTTCATACTATAAAATGCATGTACTTATATGGATATAATTGTTATTGGTGATGTCACAATGTAGTATAATTCCCTGATTAATATTCATGCATGCTTGTTAAAGAATGCGCTGTTTAGAACATTAAGTATAACTAAGACAATATGTCTACACGTATTTTTGAAAAAGGATTTACATTAAAACATTAAAAGTTATTGGTTTCAAGAAAAAACGTATGTACTAAATATAAATATTAAGGCTGTCTTTTTTAATTTCAGATACCTATTGATAGACATGGCAAATCAAGATCGTTAAATCTTCGCAGTATATACTCTAATGAACCTCCAAAGGTCAGAACTCTACAATACAGTGATGTTAAAAATAGAGATATTTCTGACATAACCCTAGCGCAAGATTTAAAAGGAAATAATGAAATAAAAGACAAGCTGTATTTTAAACCGTATACATCTCTCATACCAAAAATGAACTTCAGTACAGAAAGAAGCGTTGAAAAAAATCCAAGAATTTTAGATTTGAGGGAAAGACTAAATGAAATATCAAAAAAACAAGATCGTAATGTTGATAAGATGACTAAAGGAATTATTAATGACATCACACAACATTTTGTTGATGACAAGGATGGTGATGAATCTGGACCCTACAGTCTCTTATTTGACTTACAAACCAATTCTACTTCGTCACCGAAAAATTCTTTATTAAAAAATGATTCATGGAATTCGAAAGTAGTGGAAGGAAGTACAGAATCAAACTGCCAAAGCTTAAGTAGAATAACAAACATACCTAACAAAAGCTTAGAAAAATTACCAAATGTTATAAATTTTGATGAAAAACCTATGAAAGAATTCGAATATTCATGTGAAAAAGATTTCAATTTTCCGACCAAAAAGCAGTTTACTTCTCATTCAAGATCAGATCTAAGTTTACAATTGAAATCTCATATACATCCTCGAACGTACGACACGAATCTTAGTCCGACCGATAACTCGCTAAATAGAAATAACGAAGAAAACTCTTTAGACGACAGCTTGGGCATACTAACACCAGACCAAATGGATGACATATGTTATTTGGAAAATGCATTTTCTCCAACAGTTGAGGGATTACCAATATTCTGTGACCCAAATGATTATAAGGCATCTTCAGAAAACGGTGACACCCCGTCTACAGATAAAACAGAAAGTAACTCAGCGGCTTCAACAATACAAAACGATGGATTCGAAAATATAAGTAACAAATGTAATTTACGAGAATGTTTTGCGCCAATTGCGACAATAGATGCTATCGATTCACTTACTAATGAAGATAATAATTTTAAAGCTTTTTGTTGCTCACTTGAGGAACCCCTGGATCAACCTTGTTCATCTATTAAAGATGATACTGATTTAGGCAAAGATGATTGTGTTTCTAATTTGATTGAGGAAGAATTTTTGCCATCTATTCATGGAAGTATTTTAGAACCTATAAGTTCTATTGCTGATACTACAGTAAATTTAGAAATACCTTTAGATTGTAAACATGGTAATCCATTATTATCTAATAGAATAGAACAAACCCCTTCTCCTGAAGACTTACCCTTGGATAGTTCTGATATAAATGGTGAAATTAGTACCTACTCTCAATTTTCTGGATCAACATTACATGACTCGCAAACCTACTCGGACAGTAAGAACGATAAGTCTATGGAAACTTCCAAAGTTTCAAATAGTTTTATTACAAGTATTACGAGTATTACCAGTTTAGATGGTTATCAAGGCGATGGGGAAATGTCTAGACCTGTAAGTAGAAGTGCAGATCACAACAGTGGGCCACGTGAAGACGCTTTAGAAATGGATTGGCAAAATGTACCTGTACCAAGAAGAGTTGATCCTATGACTGATTCAGATTTTTTTACTGAAAGCGATGCAGATGGCTTAGACGAGCATATGCAACGTGGTGATCGGAAAGCTCAAGTGATAGATGGTGCTCTTTATGGAGGTAAAAATTTGAATGGGAATGCTCCATTGATTGTTAATAGAAGTGAAGATTCTTGCATGGAATCGAGTGGAGTTTATACGGACTTTGAAAACCATCGTTGTTCTCCTGTATTCTTAAATGTTGTAACCGATATGTCACCAGATTCTACAACTTCTACACATTCAGAATGTAGCCAAAAGAATTCTGGCCGTGGCAAATCTAATTCTTGTTTTACTCCAATTGAAGATACATTGGAAGAACAAAATTCTGATATATCACATCATATTGATGAAGATGTAACGCCAAAAAATACAAGTAAAAGAAATTCCCTTAATAGCGTAAAAGATGTAAAATGTAATGATAAAAATAAAGAAGAAAAGCGAAGTTTTACTTTAAAAAAATATAAAATGCCTAAGCGTGATGTACCTAGCAAACTAAAAACAATGCTTGCAAATCGAAAGTCTGACGTAGAAAATAGCATACAAAACAGTCCCAAAACTGTTAAGAAACCCGACAGACGAGATAATTTTTTGAAAAAGAATGTTTTGGATCTAAAAACTGATTACAAAACGAAATCTTTTAAAGACATAAAGTCAAAAGTGGATTGTTCTTTCACCTTACAACGATCTCAAACATCCTGCAGCGTCACCAGAATGCTGAGCTCAAAATCCACTAGCACTAACACAAAACCTAAGAGGTAAATATAGACTTCTAGTTAAACATTACTCCATTCCCTTCCATTCACTTACCTTTAAAATTAATATGTTTGGAATTAAAGTTCAACACTACAATTGATGCTATTTTAATTAACAAATTTACCAAGACAGCATCGTTGTCTTTTTATATTTGACGCTGCAGCCTTATTTTATTTACGTATAAATATAAGATAAGAAAATTTTGTATATTAAAATATGGTAAATGTAAGTCTGTTATCTAATTTTCAGCCGCCACATGAGGATGCGAATGGATTTGGGTTCAGCAAACGGCAGTGGTAAAAGCAGCTTGCATAGTTCGCAAAGCGATATCAGCGCTACCAGCACGCCTCTGGGCAAACACTCGACGAGCCGCTTTCCATTACTACGTAAGTTTATTTATTTTATTTATTATCATAATGCAATAATTACACATTCTCTTACATAAGATTATGTGCGAAATATTCAGGTCTAAGAATTTTATTATTTGATATTTGACTAGACACCTTGCGCTTGCTTGCGCCTTCACAGTTATTTATTAACTAACCTGGATTATTTTCGTGTTGTAATAACTTTATACCGGCTAAGTTTAAGTTGGACTCGCGCAAGAAGGGGTTTCGTATCATTATATATATTTTTTGGCAAAAAAAATCACGTTTGTTGTATAGCAATCAGCTTCACGTTGTATCCCGCACACAGCAGGGTAGGCAGAGGAAACCTAGTGTTAAGATCCCCAGTTTCTGCTGAATTATGGCGGCATTACGTGTTGAGTGGCAGAACTCAACGCCGCGTTTTACCTCGACACCAGAGCGAAGAAATGCAAATATAAATTAAAGAAAATATTTCATCTCCTCGAGGGGTAATCAAACCCACAACCAGTCGGTTTTACAATCACACTTTGTGTCCCTACGCCACGAATGGTCTCTATTGTATGGGAGATAGGCAATATATTTAATGAATTCTGTTTTTTAGTATTTGTTGTTATCACGCCTAATTATCACGGTTCATGATACAAGCTGTCGATAGACGGACGGACAGGGGAATCTTAATGAGGTATAGGATCCCGTTTTTTACCCTTTTCGTACGGAAAACTTAAACACTTAAGTTTCAACCAATTTCAATAAAACAATTATTTTTTAAGGCTGAGGCCGGTCAGAGCCCGTGGCGCAGAAACAAAAAGTGTGACTGTAAACGCGACTGGTTGTGGGTTTGATCTCCACTCGAGGAAATAAAATATTTATTTAAATTTATATTTCCATTAATTCGTTCTGGTGTCGAGGCAAAGCGCGGCGTTGAGTTCCGGCACTCAGCACGCAATGCCTTTAGAATTCGGCAGAAAGTGAGGAACGGAGTGTCTTAACACTAGGTTCCCTCTGCCGACCCTACTGTATGCGGGATACAGCGTGAAGCTGATTTAGTTATAAAAAAAAAATTAAAAAAGAAAAGTTTGCCCAAATACAATAGCGGAAACTGAATTTAAATTAATTAATCCGTTTTTTAGATTGACGTGAAAAACGCACAAAAAAATTAAGTCATTGTTTTGGATTCTACTATATTATTAAACCAGCTTCATGCTGTATCCCGCACACAGCATGGTAGGCAGAGGGAACCTAGAGATAAGACACTCCGTTCCCCACTTTCTGCCGAATTCTGGAGGCATTGCGTGTTGAGTGGTAGAACTCAACACCGCGCTTAACTTCGACACCAGAGCGAAGAAATGGGAATATACATTTAAGTAAATATTTCATCTTCTCGAGTGGGGATCGAACCCACAACCAGTTGGTTTTGCAGTCACACCTCGCGCCGCTGCGCCACGACTGGCCTCACTATACTATACTACATTATTACATACACCCAGTAACATTTTTTCTTATAACATTCCACGTACGAGTATAGACACCGATCATTTCCGATTTGATTTATTATAATTATAGATATAGATATATTACTGATTATTACCATACCAATAACAATATATAAGTATATAAAAAATAAAATCGTATTATCTATCGAGTTAGAAGATTTCGATTGCTTTTGAATAATTTAGAATTTAGGATGTACTTAAATTGGTGTCCAATATCTTTATCAAAAGCAAGTTTTACAGATTTACCATTAAGATTTTAAATACTTTATGAACGTTATAAAATGTCTATTGTGTGCATATCACAACTTAAAACATAAAGAGGGGCTAATATAAAATCGGAAATCATATAGACCTTGTTAAAATAGCATTTGTTGTGAGATCTTGCGTCCTTTGATTCACCTTTTATTTTTTTCTTAGTTATTTATACTTGATGTTCAAATCTGTCAAAATACAATTGCCATATATATTTCAACAGACATTTTGAACGTTAGTATAAATATACGCCTGTAGAATTATTAAAGCAATAGCTCTCAAATTAAAATGTCTATTCTTTTACAGAAAGTTGCTTTGTAAATTGTTTATTCTTCTATGTAATCGAAAAAGCAAGAACATAGGAAACAGTTGTGAATAAATTTTACGTTATTTATAGATCACACAACTAAATTTAAGTTAAATTAAACCACTTCGCTTTTATTAGTTCCACCTTTTTCTATAATAGTAATCTGTCAATCAATTTACATAAGCTCAGCTCAGCTCTTGAAACAATATTTTAACATACTTGCTGTTGTCCATTTTATTTGAAACTTTACGAATCTATTCGGTTTGCTACGTAAGTTTATTTGTTTGCCGTTCGCACTCAGTATTCCATGTAAATTCGAGACATTGTGTTTCTTTTCCTCAATTCAACGCCGCGCCTTATCTTATCGAAGCAGGTAAACTATCGCAATGACAGCCACTACGCTAAAATGACCGCAGGTTCATTCGATGTTTTTTTTTCACTGAAAGAGTGTTATTGAGGTCTTTTTGAGTGGCGAAACTCATCTCTCACTCAGTGGCCGCGACTTCTCTTTGCCTCGACACAAGAGCGAAGAAATGGAAATATAAATGTAAATAAATATTTCATTTCTTCGAGCGGGGATCGAACCCACGACCAGTCGCTTTTACAGTCACACTTTGTGCCTCTGCGCCACTACCAGCCTCAATTAATAATTCCGGCCTCGGTTTTTTTCAATAAACAAAATTGAATGATGACTGACGACGAATGACGCATGCAAGTCGATGACGGCCCTATCTAGGGCTGCAATATTCTATGAGCCACAAGCAGCATACGCATTCGCAATGTATATTTTTTTAACTCCATGACAATAGGAAGCCTTTCCTATTATTAAATACATTATTTGATAAATGTAAAATATATTATTAGTAATTAAAAAAAATAATATTATAAAAAAGGAGAATTTAAAATAGGGTTATATAGCGTTAAGGTTACTTACGACGTACGAGCTCTCAAGAGGAGAGATTTGGAGAGATTTCTTATTAATTTAGAAATTTAGGGTTTTTGATGGTCACATTTACGACAACTAATAACTATGTCAATAGATCATCAAGCGCTACGTGGTTGTAATTGACATGGTTTCGATTTATTCCAAACGAACTTAAGCATTTTCTCCTGGGACCCAGAGCAGAAATTTACGGATTTGAGCGGCTTTTTTATACTTTGGCCTTAGTTTAAAAGTTTACCAATGAAATGTTTTTGAATTATGTATTTCCGAATTTTCAGATGGTATCAAATATGAAACTTTGGGCCACATAAGAAAAAAAATACATAATTTAAATATTAATAATTTACTTCCCCACTGGCTTAAATTTTAATTCAGTGCTGGTGAAAGGTACAATAATTCGAGGAAAAATTTGAAACACAAATATATATGTTAAAATACTGATATTTTATAAAATTTTATGATTTGTAGCCTTATATTTGTATGAGTTTTCACCTAAATCAGGTATTATTGATCTTTATTACATTTTATCTCGTTGCTACTTATAGATGATCCTGCCTATTTTTTCTTCGTTTGGCATGATTGTGACGGGGAGTCTTTTCAAATATTTCAATAATAAATCTGCGGAGTCCTAACTCCGGGTGACTCCACTCCGGGTGACACACACTCCTTGGGTAATCTAATTCTCTATTCTAAGATGGTTTTTTACGTAAATCTTAATGCCCACTGGTAAAGTATCTTGCAACTTCTGATAATTGTGATTCTTCCTTCAAAAGTTAAATTTTCTGAAGTCATTTACAATACAGACTCCACTAAAAATTATTTGCTTTCATACAATATAAATCCTAAGGTAATCAGAGCAGATTTTTGACTTTGAAGTGAAAAATTTTAAATTTGCCAGATTTGGTGTCCCTTTCACTAGCTGTTTTTTCACGCCTCTTTCGGTGTAAGGTACTTATGACCTGTTCATGAGACATTGGCTCTTTTCAAAATTATTAGACGTATCTTCAAAAATGTTATAAGACCATATAGATTCTGTTACGTGACAGTCATTAACAATCTTTGAATGTGAAGAAATCTCAGTACCTATTTAGCTTTCTAGTCCTTGGAGTTGCTACTAGTAACGTGTTGTTCCTAAAGCATAAAATGTTTTTAGGAAATTCAGCAGTCCTATATCCATGCCACACTTTAAAATACATTAAATTTCTGCAACAACTAGTATTGACATTGATAGGATGTGACATTTGTACAAAAAGCTATTTTTGCAACAAAATTACCATCCATTTTAAAATATTTTTTTGGTTTTCTTAATAACAGAAATCAGAGGGTCTTCTAAGTGCCTGGTGGTGAGGTGACAAACATGGGTCTAAAATCTGTTTAATGCTGCCAAATCACAAGCCTACCTCCAGAAATCTGCAATTCGTCAGAGATGACGGTGCTTGATGCGGCTCATCATCAAACGTATCTCAGTCTTTGTTACTGCTTATGTCTTGGTTTTCTTTTTCGTCTTCATCCACGCCAGGTCTTATTCTTTACAACTGGGGATATTTAACGCTATTCAAATATAATAAAAGGCGAGGTTATACAAGCCTGGAATCACTAAAAGTGAGTGAATGTGTGATATGGTTAATATTTCTTATGATATTCGCACAAAAATAAAATTTTTACAATACTTATAGTACAAAAAAATTAAATAGAGAACTTAACAAATAAATTCCTTTAAAATTAACAGCAGTTATTAAATATATAAAATTCCTTTTTAATTATTGCTTACTCTTACGTGTAGTTGTCATAGTGGATATTTTAAATTTGCCAAAAACTACGGCCCTATAACACTAAGGAAAAATATTTTAAATGACTAAGAATTGTAATATGATATTACTACTTGCTAGATATCTAATTGCTTACTGAAACGTAAAAGTACTAACAAATTGTAAGTGATAGTGCTGCTATGAAGTTCTTAATAAATAAATCAGCTTCACACTGTATCCCGCACACAGTAGGGTAGACATAGGGAATGTAGTGTTAAGACACTCTGTTCCCCACTTTCTGCCGAATTCTGGAGGTATTGCTTGTTGAGTGGCAGAACTCAACGCCGCGCTTTGCCTCGACACCAGAGTGAAGAAATGTAAATATAAATTTAAGTAAATATTTCGTCTCCTCGAGTGGGGATCGAACCCACAATCAGTCGATTTAAGAGTCACACTTTGTGCCCCTGCGCCACGACTGGCCTTCTGGTCTAATTAAGTAGATATTTTATATAGTCATTGATAGTTCATTGATATACACACGTCGTGGGCTGATTGTTGAATTGGCCAGATCACGATATGACTGGGTACTTCTTGACAAGGTGAAACGTCGTGATTTGGTTGGCCTTGGCGTTATCCACCCAGTAAAACGTTGTTCCAATTAATGATACCAATATTTTGTAGCTGGTTCAGCGACGCACCTCAATCATGCTGCAAATAAATGTATAGTATAAGTTAGTAAATAAATTGAAATATAAATTAGTAAATAAATTAAAATATAAATTTATAAATAATAAAGTTAACAACACATTTAAAATATATACATTATATATGTAAAAGGAAAAATCAGACTTCCTTGGTGTAATAAAACCCAATTATTTACACATGGGGTCAATAAATCGAAAGTCTGGGATAAAACTGGGTATCGTTAAGCTGCAAAGAAAATAAATGTCGGGTTGCAAAATTATTTGGATCTTCCATTTACTATGCACGAATATCTCGTGAAAATCATTTTATCCAAGGGCTCCAGATACTCAGTACTAGTTCATGTCACATATAAGAAACATCGAGGACTCCTCCAACAACCGGATGAATATATTATTAGCACGTTTTATAAAAAAAACACGGTATAATAGGTTCCCTAGACGTGGAGGGAGCCCTAGGCGGCGTATGGTAGGTTCAGAAGCAGGCTGGCTGAGAAACGTTGTCACGCTGGTGCGAAAAGAGTATTCAAATCTTCAAATAATTGTCTATTTTGTTAGTAATATTGGTATATTTTGGACTCTAAAAATTTGTTGGTTGTTACTACTGGTGGTTAAGGACTACAACATTATTAAGATAATTTTATGTGATAAATTAGAGTATTATTCAATAGCTGTACTAGACATAAAAAATTATAAAGATTAAAGCCTAAATCCTTTGGTTCGGTTACCTTTATTCACATATAGTTAATTTAATGATTAATGGTAACCTCACAATATTAGTGAGCCAAATTGATAGACAAATATGAACGAAACAACGTTACGTTATATTATCGATGTTATCGGGGACTCGACATCGATATCCAAATGTTGTGTTTTCTTGATATTTAAACATTAATACTATAAACATTATTAAGTATAAACTTAAATATTAAACACCATGCATATCACGATTTGACCTTTTCAGCGATTGGCTTACACCATTTAATATATAGAACAGTAAGTTACATAAAAAATTGCCATGATAAGAACAAATTTACAGTCAAGCACCCAAAGGTGGGTTTGCGAACCCACAACCTGTCGCGCTCACAATCACACTTTGTGCCCTTGTGCTACGACTAGTGTCAAAATATTTTTTACATTTCAAATGTAAACAATGTTATAAAACGTCTTAACACTAGGTTCCTATTGCCTACCCCGTGTGCAAGATACAGTGGAACGCTAAAAAAAAACACCTGATTTCAAACTTTGAGGCTGGAACACTAAAAGTACTTATTTTTAGTGTTCCAGTCAAAAAAATTATGAATGAAGTTCAGTCATAATTTTCATTTTCTTATCTTCTTAACATTTGTAAAGTCATTCGTTTTCATCAAGCTATGTCGAAATTTTCTATAGGGTTAGTGGTCAGAGCGCCTGATCTGATTCCAGGAGGCGCGGGTTAGAGTCCCGCTACGTTCAAAGTTTTATAAGTTTTCTAAATAAAAATTTTTGTTTCTTAAGTGTGGAATAACACTTTAAAAAAGTTAAAAAAAGAAATAAATATCATTCTCTCTTGTCCGACGATAATTCTTAGTAATTATCTTGGGGTAGCGCAAATTTGTAAAAATCTCACTACAGAAATGCTATAATAATAACATAAATAAGTTGTAACAAGCGTATAAAAATTGGTCAGAGCGCCTGGTCGGTTTCCAGGAGGCGCGGGTTCGAGTCCGGCTACGTTCAAATTTTTGTACGTTTTTTAAATAAGTATTCCATTTTCTTTACAATTTCCATTCGAATAGCAAACAAAAACGCATACTAAATCAAAGTAAACTTTCTTAGGCTTTGTTAATTATCTCCAATAATGTGAAAATCTCTATTATTATGACTTTACAAGTATAAATCAACAAATAACAACTATATGTTTCGATCAATATTCAACTTTGCCAATGCAGTGGTGTGGCTGTCGTCGTTGTTTACGTCCCCTAATCAGCTGGGCCTGCACAAATTAATGCAAAAGGTCGTCGTGGAGTGTCCCGCGGAGGACCGCCGAGCGACCGCATGGCAACTGGCATTTCCTCTTGCCGTCTAGCGAAGTTACTGTAGTGAGTTGCGAGTAGTTGGCTCGCCACTCTCGCCAGTCGCCGGTGAGACGCGAGCCGGCGCGCGCCGTCTGCGCCACACTGTCGCGGTCGTGACGTCACCGTACTACACGAAAAATCAATGGTTCCCCTCCGTCCCTAAGGTTAACTGCATACCGCATTTTTATCAAAGGAAAATGTGACCTATGTCAGTGAAGTGCTAAAAACTATAGTTCAATATCAAATGACAGGAATATACAAAAAAGCAGCTCGACATGTGATCGGTTTACTTTCATACTAACCTATCTGATCTTCGTATGGTGTCATAATTTTAGTTATAACAATTTATTTTAATGATTTGAATATATTTTTTTTATAAAAATACTGATTATGTCAATTGTTTATAATGATTCTGATTTTGTTGTTTTTTATGTCATATTTTAATGAAAGTTTGATTAGGGGTGTTCCAGCTCATAAATGATCATAATTATATTATGTAAAATCTTACATACATAGTGGCATCGCATTATTTTAATTGAATTAGTAGCAGTCGGTTTGTTCGTAGCGTCTCTTAGTGATAAATCTAAATGTCAGTCTATTATTACGACTAAGAAATGAGGGACAAAACAACTGTTTTATGTTTGTAGTTACTTAAGTTATACGACCTTAACTAACATTCTATTGTGCGGGAAAATTCCGACTCTACAATTCCGTTTATTTCTTTAAGTGCATCTATAATGTAAACTGCAATTGATTTCATTTTATTTTATTTCATATTTTTTTAATAGCCCGAAGTAAACATTTTATCTATTTAGCTTATATAAGAATAATAATTTATATATGTAGGTGCAATCTTGACAGCTAAGCTTTCCAAATAAAAAAAAATATAAACAAAAGTAAAATTAGAAAGTTAAGTTTAATTGATAAGCGAATTAATATTGATAGAACAAAAAAAATAGATATTTACTATAATAGTAAAAGTCAAAAAGTAAATAACTTTCAATAGAGTTGATTAAAGACATTATTCTCACTTACAGCTCTCGTATAGAACAAATTATAATCAAAAGTTATAAGCCTACCTTTCACTACATGGCTAGTCATGTAGATCAACACGCAATAATCAACTGTGAGAATTAATCCATATAAATAAGTATTTTCTTCGACCCAATAATTTAATTTCAAATATTGTCTATGGTTATTGTAATTTGTAATAGACACTTTTACATTTTAATTTATTTTCAGTGGCGTAAACTTCAATTTAAAACTAAACGGTATATTTCACAACTTATAACAATTGTGACTAATTATTATTATTAAGTAGTTACTAGATTTCAGTTTTCTAGCGATAAATATTTGTACTTAGATACTTCTTTATAAAATGTTTATTCCCGTTGTCAGCATAGTAAATCTTATCTAAAGACATCGATCTTCGAGATAAAAGAGATCAACTTATCAAGTGACGTGACAATACTCTAAACTTGCATAACAAAAAAACACTGTTCTTTTGTAAACTTTATCAGAAAACATCTGATAGTTATGTTGTGTACTTAATTTTTGAAAATTACTTAAATATTAACTGTTTTCACGTGTTAAAAAGTAATAATATTCCAACATAAATAACATAAACCACAGTCACGAGGCCACCATATCCTCAACGTACTGCAGTAGGTTTTATATAACATTCAATTAATAGTTTGAGGCCAGTCGTAGCGCAGGGGTACAAAGTGTGACTGTAAAACTGACTGGTTGTGGGTTCGATCCCCACTCGAGGAGATGAAATTGAGTTCTGCCACTCAACACGCAATGCCTCCAGAATTCTGCAGAAAGTGGGGAACGGAGTGTCTTAACACTAGGTTCCCTCTGCCTACCCTGCTGCGTGCGGGATACAGCGTGAAACTAATTTGATTTAATTTATTTTTTTTATAGTAATTGGACAAGTATTTTAAGGTCCTTTGAGCAACCTGAGTGCTGGTACATATTTCTTAAGTTAGCTTCTAGAATTGGAACTGTAGCGTCCATTAACCATAAGCCCGACGGCGGTGTTGGTATAAAATGGTCTAATGGTCCAGCAGTCAATGTTCACAAGTGAAATCCGCTGGAAGGCGATGCAGTGTAACGGGTTATTCTCGTCGATGGATTTGTTGACGAGCCGAGAAACGTTGACCCCGACGGAAAGGCGAAATTGAATACATTGCAAACTAATGGACTAGTAAAGAAGAATTGTCGATCAGGTGTCAGATATTGTTCGACTGTATAGATCATTATATAAAACGTGATATACAAATAAACTCGAGATAATAAAATGTTGGGATTTTGAATCATTTTAAGAATCATATAAATGTCAGCTTAAAAAGCCACAATTCATAAAGTTAGATTTAGCATTACCGTTACTCATTTGAGTTTAATACATCGATATTAAAAGCATTATTTATTATGCAGATAGCTTTAAAACCTACGTGACACAGCAACTATTAATATATAAATAGATTAATACTTTGACCCATATTACTACGTTTAACTGCTTTGACTATATTGATTTAGAAGCAAAGCAAAATCAACCTAATAGCGTTTACGCGTATATTTGACCATTTCAATTCATTTTTAAGTGTTATATTAAAACATTTAAAAATGAATTGAAATGGTCAAATATGATTTATTTTATTTATTTTATATTAAAACATTTAGAAATATTATAATTGTCAAAAAAAATATGTCCAAAGAACATAATAAATATGTCAACAAACGCAAAGTTACAACTTATTAAACGATTTTTTTATAAGTACACGTTCGCTTTTACTGCAATACTATTTAGAATATATAAAAACTAGTTAACATTGACGGCAGTTATTCTTGAGACATTTTTCAACTCATGCAGCTATCAAATGTCTTGCCAAAATAGGTATAAATTAGTATCGTTTAAGACATTTTATATCACCACTCGGTCTCGCCTACTGCCAAAACCTACGACTAACGTGATTGTGACATTGACAAATACTAGCAAGGTTTATTTACTTAGAAAATTTTGCAAGTGTATCTGTAGTACTGGTATATCTGTGTATATTTTATAAATGTAGTCATTGTCGAATATTTTTATTAAAAGATTTATTTTATGCCTGAATTCGTCAATTTGTTTATTATTTTATCTTTAAAATATATGTCATCTATAACAATATTCCCAATATTCATATTGTTAACTATTTCTCACCTAAAATTTACTACAAATCTATTACATAATACGTATAAATAAAAAAATCATTGTATATTAAATTTTCTAGGACATACAACCTTTTTATTCCTTTCTGATGGAAAACGAAAACAACTACGTTTACATTTCTTATTTTCGAGACATACATATTTGCTAATTGAGACCGTTGCACTATGGGCAATCGAGGTCTGTATCAGATCAAAAATCGATAACTTTTTTATTTGTTAAGTTAAACAATTGAATTTTTGCATAAGCATAAAGTATAAAATAGCGCTTTAGGTAAAGTTCAGATATTATACTTTTATTGGAGTATATATATATTAAAAAAATAATGAAAAAAAGATTATTTAATTTCCTTAGTCCACACTACTTATAGTAGTAATAAAAATGTATTATTAAATTAGTTTATTAATAAACAATGTTTCTTAAGCTGTTATCTATTTGAGTAAGAAATTAATAGTTATGATTACACATACTTAGTTAATAAAATATAAAATTTACAAAAATTGATTTACAAGTAGAATAATATTAGAAATGAATGTATATTACATAATGAGTATATTATATTTAATTATACTTGGTGAACTTCGGGATCCATAATAAGTTCATTCACTTTTAAAAGATCTAGGGTATCTTCATCAAGTGCTTTCACACTTTTACTATACTCGTATGTTTTTCTATGACTGGAAACGTATGGATCTGATGTGTAGAGAAGAGTATGAAATACATTCTCATTTGTAGCTGATTGAGAGCACTTTCTGACATGATGTAGGTGAAATTTTTGATACTCCTTATTACGGGATTCTTGTGCACCTTGTGCATTCTTGGGATCTCATTCGTTTGTTAGATTCCTTAAATACATGTATTGCAGTTTTGTTAAATCCAAATCAATAAAAACACTCAATTCCTCTTGATCCGATAGCATTTTTCTCTGGCTTGCGTTTTCTACGAGGACGGCCAAGATACCTGCGGGGACCACAATACAACCCATTCCTATAATATAACATCTATAATATATCTATTTGGAATCTAAAATCGAAATAATATACAATCATGTCAGATTATTTATTAAAAAATACAATTTAAAAAAAATCTTAAAATTATAATAAATAAAATAATTAAATAATGACTTTGGTAACGTCTGTGTAATAAATAGCCGCTACTCAGAATCGGTTCAATCTAACATTACATGTAATCATAAACAATTATTGACGTAATCATAGATATAATTACTAATGATATTTAAGTAGATTCTGAGTAAAAACTTAGTTACAAGATTCCAAGTCATGTTTTTTAAAGTAAAATTTAATAGAACGAAACAATTTAATAGTACGTTTATACTTTATATCCGTAACACACTTTGTAGTATGTTTATATATATATGTAGTAAAATACTATTGTCTAGTCGTGTGAATTTAAAGTAAGCCATCCGTTATATTGATAACGTCTATAGGAAATTATAGCGTTTGTACAAATCAAGTTTTAACGGGAAGTATACTGCCTAATTGACATGTACGTAACGACTTACTTAACTTATAATAAATAAGATTTATCAAAGAATATCAGATATTTTTTTATTAAAATATTATTTTAAAACTTCACAAGGAAAATACGCGATATTTCATTTTAGTATCTAGTCACTAGTCTTTCATGTATAGACTTGACATTTCTATCCTTTGTTATATCTACTATAGAGATAATGATGATCGTTGTCTGCCTTTAATGGCGTTATTGCTGAATACATCTGCCTTAAAGTGAATAAACATTTTCACGTTTTAATGATATTCTATTATGTATAATTATTACAAATACATTATTAATGTCCAATTTTTACAGCTATTTACATGCTATATAACATTTTAAACAGAAAATCTAATCTAAAATAATAATTCGAATTTATTACCCTCTATGTTTTTAAAATTTATAGTTACTAAAACTACAGCTTTCTAATCCTTATTATTATAATATATATGGAAATATTATAATATTTCCATATATATTGTATTTTACAATTTACAACAACAATTTGATGATATGTTTATTCGATTAAGACATGAACTCACAACTACTGTTTACTTAAAAACAATTAAACGCTGTGCTACGATGGAGCATTATATTTTTTATCAACTTAGCTCCATTGTTATAAATAAAGTAATGCTGAATACCATTGCATTTAAACAAAAGTATGACGGGCACCTTTTTGTGGTTTGGTGACCGCAAGAACCAGTTTCGTATAGAACACAGGTGGTTTCTGTGGAACAGGTTCCATATTGTTGTTGTAAATGCTTAGATAAGTGGTGTACGACGTTTTAACCGTATCCATCTTGCTTTTACTGGAGGGGAAGTTGCCGCTAGTTCATAGCGGCAATGACTAATCGCTAGGTGAGCTACCCCTATTATATTTAACTGTTAGTGTTGTTCTAGTTGTTCATGTAATAAATATATACATACATCTATATTATTATGTAAAAAATATTAAAAAAAATGTAAAACTTTATATAATTTAATTATTGTGTTTACTGATAGTTCTGCACTTCTTTATAATTTAGAGATATCATAAAGATGCAGATCAAAGTGTCATAACACTAAATCCTTTTAGCTTACTTCGTTACTTAGGGACAAACATGACTCTACATAAAAAAATAACATCAAACACTTAATCATTTAGAAAATAATACAAAACAGGAATGTGTATAGACATTTCGAAGAAACAAATACTAGGTAGCTTATTTTGTTTAATAAATGTACATACAGTTTTTTGTCAACACCGTCATTAAAATAGAAAAAAAGATATCAGGTGTCACAGACATCGGATACCATTCTTATTATATGTGGTTCAAATTTTCTACTTTCGCAATAATATATATTATTAAAAAATCTAAAACTTTAACAAGCAAAACGCAGGAACAAGAAAGGCATGGCACGTACGACAAAAGTTTGTGGCGCATAGCAACTAAAAAAATAAATACCAAAAAAAATGTTTGTTGATTTATAATCCCATACAAAGAACAGTCTACGCTTTTATTGTTGTGACGATTTTTATTCTATTTTGTTGCTAAGATTGTATTTATATTTAAACAATATTAAAATTTACTAACTCAATCGGTGTTCTACAATAGATCTTAAAAGTCACATTCTCTACTAGCGCCGAAAACGTTTAAAACAATTATATTTTCCGTTTCCATGTGTTTTAAACATTAAAAGACTTTTGGAGCAACCATTTACACAAGAAGTAAGCTTTTTTTTTTATTTAAATTTCATAAACTATGAATCCTATAATAACTGTATGAGTTGCTATAAGTAACCAGATTTAAAAATTATATTTATAAAAAAGTTTCTAAAAAATTGTAATTCAATTTCCTATTTTTCCAATAATATTTAATATCGTTATAAAATAAATTTTATAATACAATACACATAATGATTTTCGATATATCTATGCCGTTACAGATGCACCTAAAAGTTATACAATTTGATACAGTACTTACTTTTTATTTTAATATTTATACTTTCTAGATCGTTTATTTATATCTTAACAGTCTTTGTACTCGTATATAATTATATTGTTGAATAATATATCTATAACTTTTAAACTAGAAAGTAGATTATAATCCATAAGCGATTTAAGAAAAAATGCTCGACTAGTTTTCACTCAGTTATATTTATTACGAAAAGTGTGAATTTAGACGTAAACGAGAGTAATGTGTTTTACTTATCAGTCTAGGTAATTTTACAATTATAAATGTTTGGTCCTATGTAGCATTGTAGAAACCAAATGCGTTGACCTCTTTTTGATGAGTTAACCGATCTTTGTGATTTTCACTGAAAACATGACAAAAATCAAAGCTCATCACTATTTAGGTGATCAGACGCCATATTGTCAAAATTAAAAACATTTTAATATGTTGACGAACTATTTCAAGCGGGGTATTGTTGAATAGATAGATATAAAACAATTTTTTTAGGTTTAATTATTAGAAATATAATAGCTATTTTCGCTAATTTTCCTAATTTTAACAGGTACTTAATACTAATATTTCGTTATTCTGTCCTTATTAAGCGGATATAGTAGGAGTGATAACCTAAAAACTATCTGAGAAAGTAGAGTTCTGGTCCAAATCCTCACTTTTGCTCTACCTAAGAACTCAAAAGATATTTGTAAAATTTACATAGAGTTGCTATTTGTGCGGACACAAAACGCTCGCGTAACCAGCAGTTAACGCGTTCCGACTCCGCAAGTTGAAAGTTACGTGACTCAATTTAATTATGTTACTTTCGATCATTTGGTTTGATAACCATGTGAAGTTCGACAGTCAATGCCTTAGTAAAGAATCGTGTGGGAGATTGTTTATATGTATGAGGCCAGTCGTGGCGCAGGGGCACAAAGTGTGACTGGAAAACCTGGATTGGTTGTGGGTTCGATCCCCACTCGAGGAGATGAAATATTTATTTACATTTATATTTTCATTTCTTCGCTCTGATATGGAGCGCGGCGCTGAGTTCCGCCACTCAACACACGATTTCTCTAGAACTCGGTGGAAAGTAGGGAACGGAGTGTCTTAACACTAGGTTCCCTCTGCCTACCCTGCTGTGTGCGGGATACAGCGTGAAGCTGATTTAATTTGAATAATATAATAAAAAAAACTTAAGAAAATCAGAATTTGCATTTGCAAATGACTTAAATGTGAAGCGCGTTTATATAATTATTATGTATCGTATTTCGTTGTGGTTATGCTTACACGAAACCTTGAATACAGACATGCATAAACATGTGAACATATATAAAGTCGTCATAGAGCTTGATCTCATTGAGAATCGTAATACTTAATCGTAGTTAATTAAAGACCTAAAAATAAATATGGCTGCAGTACTAGTATGAAAAATAATTATTAGAGCGATTTTTAGAGTAGATGTGTGTACACTACATTTGACCACGGACTACAGTATGGTGCTAAACCAACACACTTGTATACACACGTTATTTGCTTAAAATAGTTTTATAGAAAAAAATCGGACAAGCGCGAGTCGGACTCGTCCACCGAGGGTTCCGTAGAAAATTAGAGGTCATGAGCTTAGCTAAGCCAGAGCCCTTTCATCTGATACCTCATTTGAACAATTAATACCGCGGCTTTAATACCAAATATTGCCCCCTTTTTAAGGCTATTATTTTTTTGGATTTGACCATAAATGTATAGTTTTTAGATTTTTCCTGAACTACCTGTAGATGCTAGCTGCAAAATTTTATAATTTTAAGTTAACTGGAAGTACACTATTAATGTTGATTCCCTTGATAGTATCGAAATACGCGTTTTTTTCGATATAAATATATCTTTTTTTTAAGTAAATATAGAAATTTTTTTTTAGTAAATCAGGGCCGTAGACATGAGTATATGGCTTAAATTTTAACTCCATATCTCCAAGCGTTCCTGAGATAAAGGTTTGACAGACAGGCAGACAGACAAACAGACAGACTGACGAACAACAAAGTGATTTTATAAGGGTTCCTTTTTTCCTTAAAAGGTAAAAAGGTCAAGTGCGGGTCGGACTCGCCCATCGAGAGTTCCGTAACAATTTCAGGACCGTAGATCAACGGAAAGTACAACTTATGCCTAAAAGTTCACAAGTAGTTGTAGTTGAAAGTTAACTTTGTGGGCATATGTAGACGTTTTATATTAAAACAGTTTTAATCTGTAATATAAATATAAATTTCCATTTTTCAATTTGTTTTCTTTATTTGTACTGCAAATTCTTACTTCTTGCCAATTTTCACAATTGTAGGTGTAAGGGAAACACCCTGTAGGCTTTTATTATGCGGCGAATAATTTTACTTTATTGTGGTTATTATTTAATTTAGCATTAAATAAAATAAAAAAATAATTATATATAAATTTCTATCCAAGTCAGCCTTGTCGAACCCACACCCATTAAATATATAGGTAAAAAAAATCTCCTTTTATATATCTAAAATAGAGATCCATATTTGCCGCTGTGCCCATATCACGATCAAAGTTGGACAATGATAATCCTGATAATATGTTAATAGTTTTGTTTCTTGAGCGACGCTACATACGTATTATGTATGTACATATATTTAGTACCGGACGGTAATCTTGTGACCTCGGTGATGCTACCGCTTGTTGAGATCAATAGATGTAAACTACTTTATGAATTTGCTTACAGAGATGGAAATTTAATTATAATCTTAACTTTAATGTAACCTATCCCTACCAACATTTTTTGTATTTTATCCAGATTAAAGTAGGAATTACTCACTTAAAAATATTGCATATAAGTAAATAAGTTATATTTTTACTCGTACATTAATATATTGGAACCTGTGCGGGCTGTAATAAACATATCAGCGACATTTCTAGTTTTATTTTTAACTTGTAAACGCCACGAGCTCTATATTAAATAAGTTATTCTAATTTCGGATAAAAATAAAACGTTTTGGATAGGCGTAACCGGTAACACAAACAACAAATGTATAAACATAATTTATGGACTTAAAATAAAAAATAATTAGGTTTAACGATTGAGTAAAAGGTTTATTCGTCGATAGCGGCGTACGGTGTTCCCTTCGCGGGACTGCATTTTGGAGTCCAGCCAAGACTAGCTTGGTGATGTTTTGTTATGACGAAATTCCGCCAAACTGTTGCAATACAGTGACCTCATTTTGAGCCACCATGTTTATGTGAACAAGTCGCAGTATGATTGAAATAGAAGTAAATATATCATTGGAGTTTATATTTGCATTGTTGTGGACTTGTATGATTATATTATATATCAAAAATCAAAATCAAGCTCACGCTGTATCCCGCACACAACAGGGTAGGCACAGGGAACCTAGTGTTAAGACATTCCATTGCCCACTTTCCGCCGAATTCTGGAAGCATTGTGGCGTGTGTCGTGTTATGTGAAGGAACTCAACGCCGCACTTTGCTTCGACACCAGAGCGAAGAAATGGAAATATAAATTAACATAAATATTTCATTTCATCTAGTGGGGGTCGAACTAACAACCAGTCGCGTTTACAGTCACACTTTGTGCCCCTGCGCCACGACTGGCCTAGCATGCTTACCAATCTGGTGATTATTATATTGCATGAATTCTATTTTCATAAATTATTTGCCGGTACTTATTTGTTAGAATGAAGAAGCATTTAATTTTACCCATGTTCTGGTACTATATCTATAAATAATTCAAACAAATGCAAATCAAATCATGGTATCCTCTCTGCGTATTAGATTATAATATTCACTCGAGCGGAGCTTTTGCTCCATTTACTCATCAGACAAAGACGATCTTCGTATCATTTATTCATGATAATCTATATGTGAACATCTTGTCGATATCAGTGATAAATAAGTCGTGATTTATGACTAATTTATTTTTAATTTTTATGACGAATGGGTGAGTTTTGTCACTTAAACAGTTCATTTAAAAGCTAAGTATAAATAAGTATTTTATATACTATTTACACTATTGCAATTAGCTTAAATTTCCAGCAGGCATTGAAGCTCGTGGTGCATTTTTCTCTCTATTTAGGAATTCTACGTTGAATAAAGATTCTTATGAGTAAAGAACATTTAGTAATCTATACTCTATTCTGTTCTTTGGTTATGGCGTTCTGAATTTGCCAATTGAGCATTAATCACTTCGCCTATGTCACTTTGTAGAGACAACATACGAAGGAAGATGTAGGGTATAATAGAGATAATGTTACACTATAGAAAAGTGCATGTTTAAAAGAGAGATCCTGTTTAATTTTTTTAATTATTGTAGAAGTACTAATCATATTGTTGTCGGTGACAGAAACTACAAATTTTATTATACTAGACCTCAATATATGTAAACATTAATCTTTGCTTAACTAGTATAGTGCGGGATTCACAGTACAGTGTGACTTGTTTAACATTGTATGTAGAATTACCGTCAGTCATTTGCTATTAATAGTTTTTGCTATGTATGTAAATGATTTTAAAAATCCTTGAAAGTTATTGAACCGCGAGGAAATCTTTGTTTTGTGAATCTGTGAAGCATTATGTCTTGTTTTAAAAATGTATTATTTAGTTTTTTTATTACAATAATATTTGAAACTGTTTCAAAGATTAAATTGTAAAAATTTAAGTTGTAATTATGCGTATCTAGAGATATTTTACAAAGCGGGTTTGGACTTCAGTTTTGAAAAGATATGTTCATGTAAAAGTTCTTTCTTTAATAGTTCAGGGTTAATTTTGGGCACAAGTCTATTCTGGGGTGGGCACGACCCGACGCCTTCTATTCCTAAGTCCATCGTTATTATTTATTCTATATTTGAGGCCAACGTTTTGCAGTTGGATAACGTTTAACTTTAAACGGATATTTTCATTTCGCCGCTCTGGTAACACAACGTGCGTTATTGGGTTCCGCCAACCCGCAACATATCCAATTAGGGCGGAGAGAGGAGAACGAACACTCGGTCATCAGTTTTACGCTCGAATTTAAACTTAATAGCTTAAAACTAGGTTGTCAGTCGACAACGGAGCTATAAAGTAATCAAAATTAAATATTTATTATCACCTAAGCATCTTTCACCTAAATATATTTAGATAGATACATATTATTACATGATCGACATTTGAAATTTCCTTTAATCTGATCTTAGTGGTTTATTTATTTTTGTTTAAAAACACCATAATGTATTTCATTTTAAATACATAGCTAAAACATATTTTTTGATTGAAGCGCTTTGATGCAATAACTTAAAAAAATTAAAATTAAATTAGCTTCACGCTGTATCCCGCGCACAGCAGGGTAGGCAGAGGGAACCTAGTGTTAAGACACTCCGTTCCCCACTTTCTGCCGAATTCTGGAGGCATTGCGTGTAAATATTTCATCTCCTCGAGTGGGGATCGAACCCACAACCAGTTGGTTTTGCAGTCACACCTCGTGCCGCTGCGCCACGACCGGCCTCAATAACTTAAATGTATAATATTACTTAAACCTTTCAAAATTACTCTTCATGTTTCACTCCCGCATGTAAGAGGGGCTTAAAATATGGCTGCTGTGAATTATTGCGAAATGTAAGAGTCCGCACCTTACTTTAAACTTATTCGTACTAGTCGGCAGTAAGTATAATAAATATCGTAGAGTACCGTTAATAAAAAAGTTTTAAGTACGTTTTATTAATATATAGTTATTTTAATGATATAAGTAATTTACTAACCAGTTTGGAACTAATCGGCAATCACAATATTTCATCTGTTTAACATAAGCTGTTAAACCCATTAAAAGATATCAATTAAAATTTTATTATTAGGTACAATAAGTTAATAATATAATTTTATTAGCACAATAAAATTTCTCTATAAAATAGCTTAAGTTAATACTTTACAGAGGCACATTTATGTCAAAGCTATTTCAGCAACTAAATATACTACACTAGAACACTGTTTAAAATATCCTTTCAAAGGAGCGTCCAGCTCCAGTGCGTCTTTAAGTTATTTAACCCTGAAAGCGGTGGTTCCAAAATAGATACAAATCTTTGAGAAGTGGTAACATTTTAATGACTAATACAATTCATTATGGGAGTATACTAGTAGTGAAACAATATGTTTTAATAGTGTGATATCATGATATTAAAAGGAATTCATATTGAGTTACGATCCGCGTATTTTAAATGTATTTAAGTATAAAGCTTTTTATTTTACTTATATAGTATCTATGTTCATTTGCGTTACTTTACGATTAGATTACAATTATAAAAGCTTATTATTTAAAATTCTATATTTACTAGATTACCAATATTTTTTTAAATATCAGTTATTTTGATTTAAAGCTGGAGATTAACAAATTTAGCGCTTACGTTGCATTCACAGACTTGACGTGGAAGTTAATAAGCTTTTCCATCGGCTAGACAGCCAGTCATTTGAGATAGGAAATTGAGTCGTCAGTTTGTTCCTACTTTGCTCTCACTATAATATCACTATGCATCCTGTTTTGTGTCCGTTTCACTATTATGTATATTTATATTAGTTACGGTTACACTTCTTTCAATCTGTATTTAACTTGTCAAGGAAAAGTTACACAGATAATATAATACTTTCAGACAGGAAAATAAAATGTCAACTGTATAAGTAAACTATACTAATTATAAAGTTTGACTGATAATATTTACTAAAATAAACGCTCTTTAACAAATAACGACTCAGCGTCAGTTCTAAGAAGACCAACATATTTAGCAGAGATGTTAATGCATCGAATTACCATTCATTGTTGATCCTCCGTTCGCCGCTTGACACGACGACATTTGTTGTTGTTGAATACTAGCTTATAAGTGGAGAGGATCTTCAGAACTGGTCGCAGATGACTCGACTACCGAAATAGATGAAACCACTGCATAATAATATCATCGTAGCTACTATATCAAGTACCTTATTGTTGAAATATATAATATGAAAAAGTCCTTGCAATAAAATCACAATCAAATTTAATATAAAAAAGCTTTCTAATTTTTATTTTATACCTGGATTTCTTTTTATTATTTTTTATATTTCGTATCGCAGTGCTAACATTATGACATCATACCTTAATTTGTATATTATAACTGGTAGGTACGGAGCTGCTGTTCAAACAACTAAATTTATATATGTGATGAGTAACTACGTTCTTACTTGCGTAGTTGATAAGGAAGATCACAAATGACCCTAGACTAGGCACGTGGCAATATAAGTGATGTGATATAAGTGATAAGTGACTAGTTCCTAAAACTGTATATAAGTTATAAGCAATGCGTTCGTGTTAATGAAGATCCTGAAGATGGGAGCGCACGGGTCCAAAGAGAAACTTTACAGGAGTGGTTCTGAAAAATATCCGTCCAAACTGCCTGTACCTAATGATAAGGCGGATAAAAAGTATAAATTAGCAGTAAATCGAGAGAGATTCGGATCTTTTGGTGCTAGAGGTAAGCATTGATCTATGAACAACATTAATAAAAGTATAGATTTCTTATATCATGATAATAGGCCATATATAAAACCTTTGACGACCAGTCTAATTTCTATTCATTTTTTGTAAATTTTGACTTTTACAAATAGGGAAATCCTGGACAAATATTAAATGTACTTTTATTTACATTACAATGCTTGTTCAATGAAATCCTTGAATACTTTTACAATAATTTTGTCATATTTGAGAAATGTATGTCGACGATTTTGTCCATTATTAACATTAAAACGAGTTTTTACCTTATTTATATTCTACCTTGTGATTTTCCTTGAAAGTGTTATGATAAAATTCTCTTTTGAAACATATTAATCGGCAACTTGTAAAGTACACAGAGTGTGTACTGTGTGACACAGTTATGGGACGTTATTTTTCCTTGATAAATAGAATTATAATATTCTTAAGAATGTGATTTAAAACCAAAATACATGATTTTACTATATCTTTTCCGACTGTAAATAAGTTCAGTTAATAATAAGTTATGTTTTTACACTATAAAATACCAATAGCAACAGTATAGGATCGAAATTTCCCCTAAAAAGAATAAATATTTTCAGCAGTACCATCCGTATAATACATATGTAGGTATTTCTTTTAAAATTATCATACTCGTCGTCATTTTAATGAGCGATAAAACAAATGTGTAAATGCATATAAACACTAAATAGTACAATAATCTCTTCCAGAAGCCTTATAGAATTCACGTTGAAATATACAACGATGTTCACGTGTGCTGTGTGGCTGTTGAAAATAACTTATAAATTATACGCTTAATGATATACACAATAAATAAATATCTAAAGCATTTCTAACTTTCCAAACCAATGTAACGTTTGACGCGGTGACGTGATTGTGATAATAGTTGCATGTTGCAAAAGAAAACATATTCATGACGTTTTTTTTTATCTTAAAGCATTGTGTAAGAGTCTTCCCACAAGCGTTGCGTGTACGTTTGTTCAGATATGGGTGCTGTCGGATTATAAAATTTGCTTATGAGATAGCATAATTTTATGCTTGTATTTATTAATTGCTCTCAAATCTGAAATTTATCTTGAGATGCCGTTTTCATTTATCATAAGTAGTTTATGAACGAAAACGGCATCGGCATTAATTAAGTCTTATTATTATAGTATTTTTGTTTTTTTTTTATTTTATTATTTTGTCATATTTAAGAGGTCGAAGGGTCGCATATATTTTTTTCTTATTTTAAACTTAACATTACTTACATTTTTTAGGGTATTATTATCGTATTAGTTTTTTAAAGTAGTTGAAGTAGATGTATGTGTAGTATTAGTTTTTTAAAGTAGTTGAAGTAGATGATATTACTACTATTCATCCGTATCAACTGCTATAACCTTTTTTATTATAAACTATTAACTATAATACGAAGAAGATTGTTGACCTCTATACTGGTATATGTACATAAAATGTTATTTTTAACAGTAAAATAACTATTTGTTGAGTAGTAAAATTTAAATATATTTTAAAGCCTCTGGTTTTTTAAGAATCAAATGCCTTGTAATAAAAATCTTACCTGGAAATATTTCAGTAACGGTTGCGGATTCATATTGAGAAGCACTCTGACTCTACTCAACTACTAACAAAAACTATTATTTTACCTGCTTTTTTTTAACAACAATATTATGTAGATTCCAGTCGTGGCGCAGAGGCACAAGGTGTGACTGTTAAATCGACTGGGGTTCGGTCCCCACTCGAGGAAATTAAATATTTATTTACATTTATATTTTCATTTCTTCGCTCTGGTGTCGAGGCAAAGTGCAGCGTTGAGTTCTACCACTCAACGCGCAATGCCTCTAGAATTCGGTGGAGAGTAGGGAATGGAGTGCCTTAACACTAGATTCCCTCTACCTACCTTGCTGAGTGCGGGGATACAGCGTGAAGCTGATTTTAACAATATTAGTAGTCAAATTTTTATACGTTTTCTAAATAAGTAATATTATGTTTTCTACGAATAATTATTATAATTGCAATACATTGTCATTATATCAGTTAATATTAAATGTGTCACTCTGTCTGAATTTTGAAAGTTCGCTGCGTTATGTAAAACTAGTGCATCTGGTTTACTTTCGTTTAAGTCGTCATTTTTCAATTGGTATCATAATACAGGTGTATTTTGTTACTAACATTTCTATTTAGATTTTTTCTTGTCGTTTTCGTTATTTAGAAATATTTTGATTGTGTAACAATAAGTTTATTTTTAAATAATAAGTTATTTTATAATAACTGAATATAACTTACTGGTTTACAGTTTAGTTTATTTAGTTGTACCTAATAAAGTTGTGTGCACCTTTACGTCAAATATCTTAAGTATACTGATATATTAAAGATTTTTTTTTAAAAATGAAAACTGAGATAGATATTTTAAAGATTTTTTTTTAAAAATGAAAACTGAGACCGGAAACCTAGTGTTAAGGCACACCTTTTCCATTTCCGTCGGAGGCATTGCGTGTTAAGTGGCGGAACTCGACGCTGCGCTTTGCCCGTTACCAGAACGAGGAAATGAAAATATTAAATATTTCATTTCCTCGAGTGGGAGTCGAATCCTCAACTTGTCGCCTTTACAGTCGCACGCTATGTAATGTTTAGATTAATTTTATTGAATAATGTTAGTATATCATAATATTTATTTAAACAGTAAAAACTTTAACGAAAGACCGAAAGACCATAGTGTTAAAGACATTTTGTGTTAGGTGGAAAAACCTGATATCTGTAGTCTTATCTTACTATAGAAAATAGAAATAATGTAAATATAGGCATATCCTTGATGGTACCCAGAACTAGCACGTATGCAATTATAAATTTTCCCTTAAAATAAGGTTTTTTAATCAATAAATTTATTAACATTTTACAGGAAATGGGAAGAAGCGGGACAGCACCCCGACGCCTACGACGCCGAATCGCCCTGCTCCGGCACCCCAACCCCCACACACTACCGGTGAGTCATTTCTTTTTGAATTCATTTTGAATACGTATAACAAATACTACACTGCCTTTTGCTTTTAAATAATAGATGGATTACCTTTATAAAAACTCCTTCGGGGAAAATGATGGGTGAAAAAAATAAGCCTTCAGTTAAAATTTTGTCATTTGATATTAATTTAAGGCTATCGTGGCGTAGTGATACAGCGTAGACTACACTAAACGTGACTCTGGAGGGTGAATTATTTTACATTAGAGCTTCAAACCCGGCTTTGCTCCCTTAAACTTATTTTTATATTACAACCAAAGGAGGAAATATATATTTTTTTAAATATATATTTTTAATAAAAAGTATCCTATGTCCTTTCTAATACGTCTAAGAATATGTGGACAAAGTTTCATAATAATCGGTTGATTACTTTTGGCGTGAAAGCGTAACAAACAAACTTACATTCACATTTGTAATATTGGTATAATATGATGATGATGATGATGATGATTTTTATTTTCTCATTCTATTAATAAGACAAAGTACAGCGTTGGGCGCAGCCTCTCAATATGGAAAGTGGAGTCCTAACACTACGTTCCTTCTGGTACGCTCCTATATGCAGGATACAGCGTGAAACTAAAAATAGACAAATGAACTAAATACTATTTCTTATAAAAGTATTTGTAATCCTGGCCATTAAACAACAACAAATAGGTCCCACTGGTTCTATTTGGTTACGCGTATTTCCTAACACCTTGCGCAATTTGCACGTAAACAATAGCCCGCAGAGGTTGTCCTTTAAAAAGTATGTCGAATAGTAACCTGTTTGATTAGTTTCATTCGGTGACTTGTAAATATGCGCCTAACAGTGTACATTGTGACGTAGAAATAAATGTTTCTTTATTTTGAACAGCTCATGTGGTCTCCGCTGTTTTTTTTTAATTGTAAGTAGGTACTAAACGGCTGATTAAATATATTGTAAATTTACTTAATTATTTTTTGGGTCGCAAAATATTATTCATTTAAAATGGAAAATAATATGGAACTGATATTTTGGAACTATTTCATATGACGCCTGTAATAAATTCTTCATAAACTTATAAGGATAACTTAATCCTATTAACATAAATAATTAAAAATATATTACTTAACTAGTGCTAACAATTGTTATTTTTCCATTAAAAAAACCTCATTACCAGAGAAGCTATTATATTTTTTTTAAAAAAATTCTGTGTTAATGAGATTTTATTTCACAGCCCAGCATTTCTAGCACATAAAATAAATATTTTAAATAATACTTTCGTGGAAATATACATTTAGATAAATATTAATTATTACATATTTACAATTTAGCTAAGTGTTGCGTACATTTTCAGTTAAGAAAAATGGCGTTGTGCAAAAGTTGTCGTCGTCGCCAGTGGCGGTGCGCGCGCGCGCCTCCCTCGCCCCGCCGCCCTCGCCTCGCAAACCCGTTCCACACCGAGTGCCTGCGCAGAGACCTAACACACTTGCAACGAGCAAAGGTTAGTTTATATAATACTTATTGCTGCCCCCGACTTTGTCGGTGGAGATATCGAATTTAAATTTCAATAAGTTAGAAGTTAAATTTCAAATTATAAGTGTACATATTAAAATTAGAGGTCAGTCGTGGCGCAGGTGCACAAGTGTGCGACGACTTAAATGTTTCTTTTCCTTGAGTCGGGACCGAAGGTGAGTTTCGGTTCCATTTCGTGGAAATTAAACATTTAAGATTTTCATTTGCAGACTCTGTTAAAGAGGCAAAGCGCGGCGTTGTGTTCCGCCACTTGCCACGCAATGCGTCCAGAATTCAGCGGAAAGTGGGGAACTTAACACTAGGCTGATGAGGCGTGAAGTCGAAAAAGTACTATAAAAATCTGTCAGTAATATTATTTTTTTTACATAAAATATATATGTATAGATACACCATACTTCTTGCGTTATCTTTATTTACATTACAATGAATGACAGTGATATTAATGTCCACATTTATAATATTTATCGTCGTTCGTTCGTTAGTTTCGTGTGATCAATTATGACACTAGGTTAATGTGGCAAGTATGATTTTTTTTATCTCCATTATAAAAATAGGTAATTACTTCTTATTTTACATTTTCCTAAATTACCCACTAAATTATATTTCAAATTATCTTGTGGCGCCATCTTTTATTCACGATGACATATAGTTGCTCGCTATTACGTTTCAACCGACCACCTTTTTACTGTGGATAACAGATGGCGCTGTAAAACCATTATATTTTAAAAAATATTTCCGTAAACCATTAGTTTAACTTAAAATGAAGATTATATAAAACTAGCGGCCCGCCCACGGCTTCGCCCGCTTAAAATACATGATTATTGATTTATAAGCAGAATTGATTGATAACTATAATGACTTCTAATATGATTTTTTTATTACTTTAATCTGTAATATTCTAATATGATTTTTTTACGACATTATCGTTATTTCTATAAGAATTTTTGATTGTTTCGAACTAAAAAATACGACCAATGTTGATATATGATATTCATAAAATATACATAACGCTGATTATTTATTATATGTATATATTTTTGTAACATTACGTTCTTTTTACCTATGTTATGTTTTTTAAAACTCTGTTAAATGTGCTGATGTCAGTTAATAATTTAATTTACTGCTTCAGAAACAGCCTTAAATGTTAAATTATTGACTTGGGTAAGAAAAAAAAAATTAATTAGCTTCACGCTGTATCCCGCACACAGCAGGGTAGGCAGAGGGAACCTAGTGTTAAGACACTCCGTTCCCCACTTTCTGCCGAATTCTGGAGGCATTGCGTGTTGAGTGGCAGAACTCAACGCCGCGCTTAACCTCGACACCAGAGCGAAGAAATGGAAATATNAATAGTTGCCCAGTCGCTAAAAGTTAACTTCGAGTTTTTATATATTTGTTTTACTTTAAAAATGTTATCAAACTCTGTTGAGAGTAAATTAAAAACTTTGCAATACGACTGATTCGGATTTAATCCCGTTATTTCTATGTTTGAAATTTTTTCCGTCACTTTACTATTAAAATGATTAATTTTACTTTCAGTCATTGGTCTAATTGTTATTTGTTTACGTTCTGCAACTATTTTATCTATTAACGAAAACAAATAACAATTAGACCAATGACTGAAAGTAAAATTAATCATTTTAATAGTAAAGTGACGGAAAAAATTTCAAACATAGAAATAACGGGATTAAATCCGAATCAGTCGTATTGCAAAGTTTTTAATTTACTCTCAACAGAGTTTGATAACATTTTTAAAGTAAAACAAATATATAAAAACTCGAAGTTAACTTTTAGCGACTGGGCAACTATTGGTATATACCGAAGCAGAAACAATTTATACGAATTATATAATATGAGGCAATGGAATCAGGATCCGGCGTTCTTGTTGAAAATTATATAATTCGTATAAATTGTTTCTGCTTCGGTATATACCAATAGTTGCCCAGTCGCTAAAAGTTAACTTCGAGTTTTTATATATTTGTTTTACTTTAAAAATGTTATCAAACTCTGTTGAGAGTAAATTAAAAACTTTGCAATACGACTGATTCGGATTTAATCCCGTTATTTCTATGTTTGAAATTTTTTCCGTCACTTTACTATTAAAATGATTAATTTTACTTTCAGTCATTGGTCTAATTGTTATTTGTTTACGTTCTGCAACTATTTTATCTATTAACGAAAACAAATAACAATTAGACCAATGACTGAAAGTAAAATTAATCATTTTAATAGTAAAGTGACGGAAAAAATTTCAAACATAGAAATAACGGGATTAAATCCGAATCAGTCGTATTGCAAAGTTTTTAATTTACTCTCAACAGAGTTTGATAACATTTTTAAAGTAAAACAAATATATAAAAACTCGAAGTTAACTTTTAGCGACTGGGCAACTATTGGTATATACCGAAGCAGAAACAATTTATACGAATTATATAATATGAGGCAATGGAATCAGGATCCGGCGTTCTTGTTGAAAATTATATAATTCGTATAAATTGTTTCTGCTTCGGTATATACCAATAGTTGCCCAGTCGCTAAAAGTTAACTTCGAGTTTTTATATATTTGTTTTACTTTAAAAATGTTATCAAACTCTGTTGAGAGTAAATTAAAAACTTTGCAATACGACTGATTCGGATTTAATCCCGTTATTTCTATGTTTGAAATTTTTTCCGTCACTTTACTATTAAAATGATTAATTTTACTTTCAGTCATTGGTCTAATTGTTATTTGTTTACGTTCTGCAACTATTTTATCTATTAACGAAAACTTTTGACCACAATGATCCGAGCTCAGATTGGTAATAATTTCTTTTTCTACAATATCAGAATGACAAAAAACATTATCTATACAAGTTGCGGACGTACTCGTTATACGAGTTGGTTCAGAGAAAATATGAAACAAATTAAATGATTTAAATAAGTTGAGAAGACGTAGGCTTAATGATGTCACCTGTAGTATATCTATATTAATCTCTCGAAAATTCTCTTTCTGCCGATTGTGTCATATGCGGAGCACGGCTTGAAATTATGTATTAAAATAAATCAGCTTCACGCTGTATCCCGCACACAGCAGGGTAGGCAGAGTGAACCTAGTGTTAAAACACTTCGTTCCCCACTTTCCGCCGAGTTCTGGAGGCATTGCGTGTTGAGTGGCGCAACTCAACGCCGCATTTTTGCCTTGACACCAGAGCGAAGAAATGAAAATATAAATATAAGTAAATATTTTATCGCCTCGAATTGGGATCGAACCCACAACCAGTCGGTTTTACAGTCACACTTTGTGCCCCTGCGCCACGACTGGCCTAGGTTTAGATTTAAGTTAAACAGGTTGTAAATTGAAACATGCCCCTCATATATGCATGAGTGTGTATAAGAGACTAACATTAGATTATTCATATCAAACCAATAAAGAATATGCGATAATGCACTATTCACTTCGTCATAGTTTGTTTTATTTCTGTCTACCTTAAATATTAAAGAGGTATCATCTGCGAAGAGTACAATATCACATAGGTTCTTTGCATAAAAAGGCAGATCATTAATATAAAGAAGAAATAAAAGGGGACCAAGTATAGATCCTTGTGGAACGCCCATCCTTAGAGGAGATCCAGATGATTTTACATTATTTATACTAACTTTCTGGATTCTTTCGCTTAGATATGAGGCAATAAGATCAAGGGCAGTATCCTGTATACCATAATGATAAAGTTTTAATAACAGAGTTTCATGGTCTACACAATCAAAGGCTTTGGATAAATCACAAAACACTCCAATTGCATTTTGTGACTTCTCCCATGCGTCATAAATGTGCTTTAGGAATACTAAGTTTATAGAATGGTTCGTAAATGCGGAAACCGAAGAAGGATCTGTATTTGACTGTACTTATATTTTTAATATTAAGTATATATAGCTTTTTACTGATTACTTACTTTTCATAATTCTTTTCATATTGGATCACATAAATTAATTAAAAATTCCAACTACAAGGGTAACAAAAAAAAAAGATGATTGATTCTTCACTATTTCTATTAGACATTATCAAGAAATTTGTTCCATATATATTTGGAATTAAATTTCCAAGAAAGTGAAAAAGGGGAGGAGTCGTGAGAATAGTAGACACCTCTCGTACTTTGTAGTTCGCCTTATGTAATAAATTTGTCAAATAGAATCAACCCTAAGGATGATAGGAATATTAAAGTAAAAAAATAAAAGAAAAAAATCCAAAAATGTATACCGACAAAATTGAAAATCAAAAAAACAGGTATGTATAGGTATAAAATTATTACATTAGTTCAAGAATTTAGTTATTAGGGACATTTAAAAGGTTTAATATGTTTTGATTTTCAGTTATTCTGAAGTTATTAAGATTTTTTATTAAGATGTTTTCTAACTATACAATATTCGTGAAATTTTGTATAAATAGATATTTGATACATTATATTTATTAATAATGCAAAAAATGCTTTTTATATTAGTGCCTACTTATAGTGTAATAGATTTGATGAAACTTTAATAGAAGAAGAATTAAAAAAATATAAAAATAAATCTTATATTTATATTATATATGTATATTATATTATAAGTTAGTGACTTTCTTAATATAATATTATACATAAATTTTAATGAAAAAATACTAGTCTAGTCTGGACAAAATCAAAAAGAGTCACATATTCTTTCGGTATTTTTTATACTTTATAATGGTTTAGACAATTTTTAACACTGAAACTTTGTGCAAATTTTATTTTTGGACGAATTCTACTTACGTATCATTATTTTTTCTACCACAAAAGATAGGTACTTGTATAGCTAGCTAGTCATGCTCCAAATATTAAGAGATTTCTACATGTAAGTAAGTGCGTTCGTCGTCTCATTTTATCAAATTTTAGTAGTATTTACAATATGTATTCTTCCTACCAAATATCATTTTTCAATGTGATAATAATTACTTTTGTAACAGAATATGAATTGTATTTTTATATAATACAATTTTCTTTTCGAACCTGAATGTATAAGAGTAATTAACTGTTTCTAGTACTTAATAACTTTTTCTACTTATAAATTATACTTATAATATAACTGTATATTAAGAATAAAAAAACTATAATACTAAAATTATATATAGTTATTATTATTGATTGACGATAGATTAGTCTGTAGTCATGAAAAAGTATTTTCGTAAATAATTTAAACCATTTTTCGTCGAATACCTTTTAAATTTTGGATCACTTTTAAAATGGTCCTTCAGTTGGGATAGAGTTTCATATTATTACAATAATAAAAAATATATAAATTTCATTAACTTCATGTTATTATACATAGGTATGCACAAAATGAAACGTCAATATATGATTTAATCTCCCACTTTGATAATTTGTAGCTATATATTTGTAACTAAGTATATGAATGTAGATATCTTAAAGTGAAAGATAATAAATATTTTGATTTCTATTTCTGGAGTACTGCAATAAACATAGCAATGCAATTACAATGCTTGCACAATTTTTACCTTTGTTTAAAAATACTTTAAATTGGATATTCATTCATAATTGGTTTTAATTTTAGATTAAAAGGCGGTAGTATTCACAATACCACATATAATAAAAGTGATAAAATTTTACGTATAAAAATTTTAACATACCGGGATTTAAACCCGCGCCTCTTGGACAGTTTCCAAATGGTGGAATAACACTTGAGAATTGTTAAAAATATGAATTTAAATGTTCTTGCTCTATTATATGTGTCTATTATTTAAATAATAGCTTTATATTTGAAAATTCTATCTTCATTTATAATAGAAAATAATATTAAATGATTACGAAAATTAAAATAAAAGTTAGTAGAATGTAGTTACACAAAAGTAAATACAATTAAGCAAATAAGTGAGCAATATTTCATATGTTCTATTGCCATATTAATTAAAGAGTGTATAAATAATGAAAATGGTATGAAATCCTAGAAACACGTTGGATACAGGGTGAGCGGTACCCAACGAAAGTTTGTTGACGGCCTCAAGAAAGCGCTTGATAGGCGAGGGCCAGCGACACTGTGGCTCGAGCGATCGGACGGCTAACACAAAAAAACTTTACTCAATAACTCTAGTTCTCACATTTGTTTTTTTACCACTTCTTAATGGAAACAATGCTTAATATACCCAACAACTTATAGTCCTGGGTTGGTACTTGGATTATTCAACTCAATATTTAAAAATTAAACCATCTGTGACATGCTCGTTCCTAAATACCGTTATTTACTCGATTCGCGAGTGTAACTGCGCAAAAAAATAACGTCTCGGTAAAGTTTTTTTTTTTTAAGAACAATGAGTCCGCTTCACAAATTCGTGTCATTTTTTCAACCAGACAAAACTAACCGCAAAAATTTGCTGAGTCAGCAAAAAAATTTTTCCAGTGAACTCAATATTCGAACGGAGATTGAGGATTTGAAGAATCAATGGGGAACTCTTATTGGATATCGTGTTAAAGGTATGTAGGAAATATATTTTTAATTATATTTTGGTACTGGTGCCAAATGTTGTTCTTCATTTATAATTTTTTCTTATAGACATCTTTATTAATTATTACAACGTATGAAAAATATTAATATTATAATATGCTTAAAGTAAAAAAAATAGGCTTAATCAATTTGGCTGAGCTGAGTTAATAGTTAATTTCTCTATGGCGTAGCCGAAACTAATCTGTCTTGCTTATTTTAATAAAATAGTAAAAAAAATATAAGCGTAAATTTAACTGTATATTTTTTATATATATAACGTAATGTAGACATATGTATGTACTCGTTTCTTCGGAAAATAACAAAAATAATTAACACTAAGTGATTCGAATTTAGGACTATTCATTTTTTTTTCCCATTACAAATTAAGAAAAAACAATTTCGCAATTTGCCCCACTAAACACTACATTTGCAACTCGCCATTGTTTTATGTTTCATTATATTAACGGTGTGGGATAATGAAAATCAGATTAGACGTCCGCGTCCGCTCAACACAATTGAGTTTGTCATTATCATAATTATGTTTCATACTTCAAACTCTTAATGACAACAATAATTAACACATAAAAAATATTATTTATTTAATATAAATTTATTTGGGGTCTTTTTTAAAAACAAATAAATATATTTATATCTAAGTAATTCATTTAGTACTCTGCGCTATAGATATAATGATTATATATTATAATATCAATGATTTTAGCTCCTAATGGCTTACATGGTGACATCGATTACATAATTTGTTAAACTATTTATCGAGGTCAGCCGTGGTTCAGGGGCACAAGCGTGTGTCTGTGAACGCGATAGGTCGTGGATTCGATACCCACTCGAGAAAATGTCATATTTATTTTTTTAAATTCTTCACTCTGGTGTCGAGGTAAAGCGCGGCGTTGATTTCCGCCATTCAACACGCAATGCCTCCAGAAATTCGGCGGAAAATAGGGAACGGAGTGTCTTAACACTACTTTCCTTATGCCTACCCTGCTATATGCAGGAAACAAAAAAAAAACAATTCGAGAAACGGTTAATTTCAAACATAGCAGGTACTGAAACGGGGAATCCTTAAAAGCATTTAACGAACAAACATGCGCAAATGAAGCTTGAAGCGTGGTATAAACGCATCAAAGTGTCCGTCACACAACGGAAACGGATTGCCATTTTATAAACGATGCCAAGCAATGTGGGTGGCATCACCTCTTACGATTGATTGCTCGATTTCTCTATTTATGTTAGAGAACAGATTATTGTTGGTTTGTTTGTAAGTGAAAGGATATTGTGTAATTTAGAAGAAAAATGAGAAAAAATATGTACTTATCTACTTATAATGGGACGCCGCGTGATATTTTCTTAATTCTTTTCATATTGAACTTTTTTCACGATTAAAAAACAACTGTACTCACTAGTCACATTGAATCAGTTCTATCTCTACATCAGTCAAAATTAAAAAAATACATAAAAATAACACAAAACAGTATATTTTAATGAAAATAGAAACTAATATAAAATTTTATAATTACTACCAATCAATATGTTAACTTTTACGTCTTTTCCGGCAAGATAGAGAAGCCAGAGAGAACACAGTGTCAAAACTTAAATTCGAGAACACTACGCTGGGGCTTGTGAATCACAAGTTGTGTTACCTGAACAGAGAAATAAAAATAAATTAAATATCGAATTCGACGCAGATGGAAGAGCCTTGTTCTCCATATGCATTGGCATGTATATATTATAAAATAGGTATGTACGAACGTGTACACTTTACAGCATCAGTTTTATACAAACTGTTTAAAATAATATTTTTTATTGTTTTCTTGGTTTTTGCTTTTTATATTTTATAATTATTTAAACATATTTTTTTTACTTTAAGTTCCGAAAATATTTACTTAAATATATTTCTTGTTACCGTATTGGCCGTTTATACATGGATGAAGTCGCTTTTCTTAGTAATTAATATTTATAATTTTAATATGCATAAGAGAATGTATCAATCTATAAATTTACAATTCTAATAAGTATATCGTTATAATCTTATTTTTTGATTATCATTCAATTTCTCTATATTCAAATTAATGAATATAAGAGATCTCTTCCAGTTAACCAGTGGAAGTGGTTGAGTGACAATTAAATAAAACATATTGAATATATTTTACTTATCACCGTTGCTAAGAAATAAAATAAATCTTTATTAATCTACGAGATAGCTAGGAAGTTAAAATGGAAGCTAAAAAATATTGTTTTATCAGGAAGTTGCCAGAATACTTAGCAACACATTCTCAGACAAAACTAGATGTGATATGATGTGAGCGGCGTAACGGATAATCTTTCTGAAACAGTTACATAAGTTATCAAAACTCGGAAATCGCAATATTTTGAAACCGGTACGAATCGTGTCAATACACTCGCTCCTCGTGGGTGGATGATTCTTTCAAGTGAAGAAAGTGTGCTGGCCGGTGTGGGTTGTAATGGCAGTTTACAGCTTGCCAAGCGCGCTTAGCGGGTGAATAACAACGTTTAATAATATAGAGGCCAGTCGTGGCGCAGCGGCACGAGGTGTGACTGTAAAATCGACTGGTTGTGGGTTCAATCCTCGCTCGAGGAGGAGATTTACTTAAATTTATATTTCCATTTCTTCGCTCTGGTATCGAGACTAAGCGCGGCGTTGTGACACTCAACACGCAATGCCTCCAGAATTCGGCAGAAAGTGGGGAACGGAGTGTCTTAACAGAAGGTTCCCCCTGCCTACCCTGCTGTGTGCGGGATACAGCGTGAAGCTGATTAAAGATTAAACAATATTTTCAAATGAACGGATAATTCGTCAAAATGATGTAATTAGAGAGTTAATATTTATTCTTTGTCTATTTTCTCGTATTTCTCGCAAAACGATTTAATGTGAAAATGCATTCGCATTATAAATGGCTTTCTGCTTTTGCAATTATTTAGCTAGCGGAGAAGTCATGCGTGAGCGACGCCGCCGCGTATTCAGTTGTTACGTTTCCACATTAAAGTTGAAACTCAACTTAACTTATATGAAAGTTATTCTTACAACATTAGACATTCACAATTGATTTAATAGTAACTCAATTATAATAGTTAGTTTCTTCTATCTTATATCTTATGTCAACACGTCGTCAGATCTCTTCCTCTATTAGCGTTCAAAGCCCACCTCCGGGAATCCAATAGTAGGCACTCCCACGCCTTATTTATTGCTTCCTTACTTTATAATTGTTCTGAGAAAAAATGTCTATGAATAAAAATTTGTATCAGTAAAATAAATATTATGTATTAAGTTGTGCAAGAAAATAATTCTACATTTATTGCACATATTTCGTTTTCAAGTTATTTAAATGGACATAAAATGAAATAATATAATATTGTATACAATATGCTGTTACACTTTTAATTTCGTTATATTCCGTTATAATCGTCAGTCATCGACTGGTTGTGGGTTCGATCCCCACTCGAGGAGGTGAAATAGTTATTTAAAGTTATATTTCCATTTCTTCGCTCTGGTGTTGAGGCAAGGAATGACTTAATATTAGGTTCCCCCTGCCTACCCTGCTGTGTGCGGGATACATCGTGAAGCTGATCCGTTATAATCTAGGACAAGTTGTTGTTGCACACGATTTTGTCCTTAGATTATTTTTAGAAACATCACTTTCCAGTACGAACGTGTTTTGTGGCTTTTTACTGTTACTTTTGGTTGTTTCCTCCATCAATTTAAAACTTCTTCGCGCCCCAATCTGTTTCGGTCTATAAAAGCTTTCCAAAATAATTTGAATAAATCTAACTATGAATTGTTATATTAATGCTTCTTATTTGTAAAGATTTATAGAGATTTTTAAATATGTAAATTTTAATAACATATTGAATATTAAAAATACTCTTATATAAGAATCAATTTATTAATAAACTGTTCGTGAGACAGTAGTATGGGAATATTAGTTATTAGTAGTATGCATGATGCATGAACTGCCAGTGAACGCGATGATTACGACTTTAAGTCACACCGTCATCAAAAATTTCTCCTTTCTTTTTGATGTAATTTAATTGTGCAGTAATACGTCATTTTACAACACAGAGCTATAAAATTTAACACGTTGTTTTCATTTTAAATATTTTAAGCAATAAACATATTATATTATAGTGAGCGTTATTTGAAATAAGTATACTTTTACAGTAAAAAAAAAAGAAAATTGGCCTATTCCATGCCAGTATTGGCCTCAAACTTTTACTTGTAGTTCGATCCTCACTCAAAGAATGTAAATATTTAATATTTTCATTTCTTCCCCCTGGTAACGATTCAAAACGCGGCGTTTAGTTCCGCCGCTCAACACGCAATGCCTTATGGAGACATTGTGTGTTGAGTGGCGGAACTCAACGCCGCCAATTCGCCGGAAAGTGGAGAATGGAAGTGTCTTAATGGGAACAGAGTTACCAGGAGTGTGGTGTGCGGGATACAACGTGAAGCTTAAAAAAATATATATTTACTGACAAAAACAGTAAATAAATGAAAAATATATATTTATAACTACAAGATATCCATAGGCGTACTAGCAGTTAGCGTCTCACGTTACGTTACGTATTCTTTCATAAGTTGTTCCTAACCATCGTAAACACAGGAACTGACTACCTACGAGTATATGAACACGCAAATGTCATATATTGCGACATTGGGCCGACTGCGAGGTGTAACCAACTTAGCCTAGTGAGGTCAACATCACTTAGATGTTTACAGTTTATTTGAAGTTTTATGTAGTAAAAACATTTTTACTATGAACATATCCTAAAAATAACCATAAAACAATAAGAATTTGAAATAAAAAAGTACCTTTTTATATTAGTAATAGACGTTAATATAATAGAAGTGTATAATTTAGTTTTTATTTTATATTTTTTGGATTTGACAGCAAATATAAGTACCTATTCGTATAATATACGTGGCTGCTAATTTTTGATATTAAAAGCACTAAAGAGTAGCAATACATCAGTTTGAAAGCCCACGAGTAGCCAGATGCACCTTTTATCGTTTCTGGCTAGTTTTCAAGTGGCGAAAACCCATTAGGCGAGTATTATACGACGTGAGTAACTCTCAGATAAGGATATTTTTGCACAACTAATACGATCCTTATCTTCACGAATAAAGTAAATTAATTCACTATATGTTGTGCAGTTAGTGAATATAATTAATTAATTATTATATATTTTAATGATAGCGACCCGCTCGCGGCTTCCCCCGCTTGAACTACATAATTATTAATTTACTAATCTGCATTATTTTTGTTTTCTAATATTATTTTAAAAAACAGTATCTTTACTTATATAGAAAAGTAAAGTTTTAGCCAATTCAACAAAACAGTTATTTATAGCAATTTTGTCGAAAAACAGTCTTTGAAATGGTATTACATTTTTATTTACACACCGATTGTAATAAAACAAACACTAAATGGAACCTCGTCATAATACAACAGTGAAACTGTAATTAAATGAGTTAAGATGTTTCTTAGATTAGAGTGAACAAACGCACAGACAAAAAAAATATCATTGTTTTAGTTCGATTATGTTATTAAAAGCCACCAAATATTTTTTTCTTGTATATCTGAATTGTAAGTATATGTGCCAATATAGTTTATATTTTACTAAAGAAAGAGTCTAAATATTAAACTTTTGATATGAAATGTTCTAAAAATAAGCCTCGCCCATTCTTGTTTATAACGTGATTTACACAACGTGATATGAACTTGCAATAATACTTAACAATTTTTTTGTTCTAGCTATTCTAATTATCATATACAAATTTTAGAATAGTCTTAATTTAGCACTAAAAATTTAAATTAATAATTAAATGACACTAATAAATGTATCAATACCGGAAGAAGAACCGGATCGAATATGTGCCAAATGGAATCGAGAATACAAATTGACGTGTTTCATAAGAGACGCTTACATGTGCGATATTAATTTGCTTTTTAGCTTTCATTGTGTGCGTACAGTTTTATAGAAAATATTACATAACTAGCGAGCCGCTCGCGGCTTCGCTTGCTTGTTCTACAAAGTTATTTATTATTTTCTCATCTGATATACGTACAATATCCATACATTGATAGCAGCTAATTAAAAAAATCACTTTGTAGCAATATTGTCGAACGCAATAGATATAATAACGTTTTTATTTGTGATTCGATTGAAATCAAACAAAAATTAGATGTTAAGGAAAATCTGCCAAAATACAATATTGAAAACTAACCCAGTTTTACACTAAATCGGTTAAGCAGTTTCTGAAATTAGCGTGACAGAACGCACAGATAAACAGACAAACCGACAAAAAATGTTTTGGCTTCTATTACATTAATTGAAGTCGCTAAATAATAGATTTTCTCATAAGTCTTCCATGTACACACAGCGATGTGTTACAGTTTTATTATATGTACAGATTAAATATGACGATTATGATTTCGAATGTCAATAAGCCACAAATTTGCGTATGCTCAATATTTTAACGTATATAGATTGTATGTACTCTTTAAAATTTTTACAACGCAAAGAGTAAATGTAAACTGTGTTTCCATAAATTAACAAATTACATTTATATAGCAATGTGTCAAATTGTTAAATATAAATTTATATAAACACTCGCCTTAGATCTAAGTCAAATTTTATAAAATAATGTAAAGTAAAAAATAATATTTTCTTATATTTAGTAAGTATTAATTTTATGTATTATATATAACAATAATGTAATTAATATATGATAAGAAATATTGATACAATAATAAAGTAAAAAATTATACGGACCAAGTGTCTGTATTGCTGAACTAAATAATAAAATTGGTGTAATAGTTATTTAAAGTTATATTTTCATTTCTTCGCTCTGGTGTCGAGGCAAAGCGCGGCGTTGAGTTCTGCCACTCAACACGCAATGCTTCCAGAATCCGGCAATACAAAAGTGGGGAACGGAGTGTCTTAACACTAGGTTCCCTCTGCTTACCCTGCTGTGTGCGGGATACAGCGTGAAGCTGATTTATTTTTAATTTATATCTAGGTTTTATAAAAAAAAATGTGTCTTTTATAATATTATTTGTATTCACTAGAGATTTACGGTGACAGTTCTCTTATAAATAGGTTAGTGACGTATTAGCTTGTATATTTGTATGTATATATTAGTAGTGAAAAGAGACAGGTAATCACGTTAGCGTATTTTATTTTAATTATATAAAAGATTAAAGTGACTAGAAAATTAATCATATACCTACGTACACGCGGACCTCTTGCTTTCTTATAACTTTTTAGCTGTCAATGCATTTCCTTAAGTAGTGTCTTAGTTTGGTTTGTATATTGCAGTATGTCAGCGTCTGTAAAGGGGATGGTTGTTCCGAATTTGTGGAAAGTGGAGAACGGAATGTGTTGAAACTTGATTTTCTCTGCTTATCTCAACTATATACAGAATACATAGTGAACATAGATATATCGCGGTTCTCTTTACAAGTAGTAAAACTAAATTAACTTTAATAAAGGCAATATAAATAATTTAAAATGTCAATTATAGGAATCTGTTTACTATTAACATTTTATTGTTCATCGAAATGCATTCGGATTTTACACCATTCTATTTAAACTCAGCATGGAGTGTAAGCACTAAAGTATAAATAAATTATAGAGTCGATTGCCTAAACAAATAAAAAAGTCCGAATTAGTAAACACATTGTACTATACTACAAATCGTTAGAAATGGAAATACTGACTGGTTTGCAGTTTATTTCTTCAGTTACGACTAACGACGGGATATAAAGTGAAATTACCTTTTAGGCATTTTGTTAAATGAATAATAGTTGCTATAAAAATGCTTTATTTATTTTTGTTTTAAAGCATACAAACTTTTTTTTCAGTAGAGTAGGCACAAGTAATCTAAGACACTTTGTTTCTCATTTTTCTTCAAAATCTGGAGGCATTGCGTGTTAAGTGGCGGAACTCAACGCCGCGCTTTGTCTCGGCACCAGACCAAAGAAATTAAAATATTAAATATTTAAAATATGAAATGTTTCATATCCTCGGTTACAAATTGAACACTTACTTATACCGCTTTCTTGTCCCGCTGCGCCACGACTCTTCATTTATAGGAATTATCTAAAATATTGATAAATGGAAACAGCAAGTACATACGGATATACAGTAGTAGTTGGCAGTGACATTTCCAATGTCAGTTTAATCAATCATCGGTTCGTCACGCTGTTTTGGCGCCGACGTGCAGTTCCGTCCACCCCGGGAACTATTTATGTACCTTTCATTACTTACTTCTAAGAAGCGAAGCCGCAAGGAAGTGCAGAGGTTTTTTTTATCGGATGCATCCCCTTTTGTTCTTATTTTATACAGACTGTGCAATTCTGACTAACTTTTATTACGATCACGATAAACGTTATCCGGACAGAATTTACTTATATAATACAATAGAAATATCTAAATATTATTTATGAAAATATTATAATTCCTAATGAGGCCAGTCGTGGCGCAGGGGCATAAAGTGTGACTGTAAAACCGACTGGTTGTGGGTTCGATCCCCACCCGAGGAGATGAAATATTTACTTAAATTTATATTTCCATTTCTTCGCTCTGGTGTCGAGGTAAAGCGCGATGTTTAATTCTGCTACTCAACACGCAATGCCTCCAGAATTCGGCAGAAAGTGGGGAACGGAGTGTCTTAACATTAGGTTCCCTCTGCCTACCCTGTTGTGTGCGGAATAGAGCGTGAAGCTGATTTATTTTTTTTTAATTTAATTCTAATTCCTAGACCTATATATAGCGCGATCTAATTTATATTGAAGGATCGGTTCCTTGATCGAATTTTCAGTGAAACAACATTGAGTTATGGAGTAGAGTTAAGTTAAGAGCAATTCTGTTAGGTATTCGTATACATCCGTCGTTGCGCGTGCGCCGGCTCTAAAATATTGAGAATGTTTATGCTATAGAGAATAAACTAGAAATGTGTCAGCCATTGCATTTGAAACGTAAATACTTGTTTAATAACTTATTAACATTAGCGAGGCCAGTCGTGGCACAGAGGCACGAGGTGTGACTATAAAAACCGACTGGTTGTGGGTTTGATCCTCACTCGAGGAGATGAAATATTTACTTAAATTAATATTTCCATTTCTTCGCTCTGGTGTCGAGGTTAAGCGCGGCGTTGAGTTCTGGCACTCAACACGTAATGCCTCCAGAATTCAGCAGAAAGTGGGGAACGGAGTGTCTTAACACTAGGTTCCCTCTGCCTACCCTGCTGTGTGCGGGATACAGCGTGAAGCTGGTTTAACATTAGCAAGTATTTGTAACGGCGTTAGTCTAATTTTGATAAAATGAAAGTTTTTATGACACTGTTTTTGCGCATTATGCAAAGTGTTTACATCATATTTAATTAAACAGGAGCGCTCGTTTTCTTCGTTTTTTTTAGCAATATAACAAATATTGTTGAAATATATATATATATATATATATATATATATATATATATATATGTATATATATTCATTTAATTTAAAAATGTTGAAGCCTAATACCTACGTCATATTAGAATCCATTAGTAATGTGTTTATTGCCTTTACTGGCAACATTCCTTATTTTGTGAGATAAACAATCTCTTTAGCGAAATACTAGGTACATTGTATTACGCTTATAGAGTTGAAATACATACTATTGAGTAAATGTTTTTGCATTAGGTATGTAGTAACTTAAAGAGTTTTTTTAAATATATAAGTAGATATAGTGATTACTGATCTTGTATGGTCGAAATCGAAATCTATGCAGGAAAAATATTTTTAAATTCCTTTTCTTATCTTACGCTTTATCCCGCATACAGTAGTGTAGGCCCAGTTTTAAGACACTCCGGTCCTCACTTTACGCTGAATATACGAGGCATTGCGTGTTGAGTGTTGGAACTCAACGCCGCGCATTGCTTTGTTACCAAAGCGAAGAAATGAAAGTATTAATAAATAATAATTCATTTCTCTAACTGGGAATCGAACCCACAATCATCAATCATCATAGTGCTTACAGTCACACGCTTGTGCCATGTGCCACTCAGGCCTCTAAAATTACATACATAACGCATTAATAGTTGTAACAAATTTTACGTATCTAGTGTTTTGTAATAATTGCATAAAACGTTAGGCGTACGTTAACGTTAGTTTTTTTGTGATATACTTACATACATATGTATATGTATATGTATGTGGGTAGTTGTTACGTATTAAAGAAGTACCTGCACACGTCTTGGACAAGATGAACATTATGCTGTAGTTTTTAGTAGGTAATATCTTTTCCTGCCTTGCGAAAATAGTGTGTAACTCCAAACCTCGCTTCCATGATTTTATTATTTTTATATTTTTATCTCATACATTAAATAAATACATAAATGAAATAAACATTTGAAATTAAGGCCAGTCGTGGCGCAGGGGCGCAAAGTGTGACTAAACGCGACTGGTTCGACCCCCGTTCGAGGACTTGAAATATTTAATTAAATTTATATTTTCATTTCTTTGCTCTAGGTGTCGAGGCAAAGCGCGGCGTTGCGCTCCGACACTAAACACGCATTGCCTTCAGAATTCGGCGAAAAGTGAGCAACGGAGTGTCTTAATAATAAGTTCCCTCTGCCTATCCTGCTGAGTGCGGGATACAGCGTGAAGCTGACTCGTCCATTATCTTCGCAATTTCTAGATTGTATAGTTTGTGCCCTTTTTATTTTCAAAAAATGTATAGTATGACATCTGATGATCAATTGTCTAGTGTCGTATACCAGCTCAGCCACGTTCTTGTAATACTTAATCCATTGTTAGCTATTGTCTAGGTATCTCAGACGATGCATACATTATTATGTAGGTACTAATCGCGCTAAAACATTTTCAACATACTTTTGTAGGCACTCGTTAGTTCTAGCTCTGTGTCCATAAAAGATTGATCCACTAGATTTCTCAATTTTAGTTTACATCTCACACATTTAATTTGAATTTAAATTAAGTGTGTGAGATGTGAACTAAAATTGAGAAACCTAGTGGATCTGTCTGATTGTCTAAAACTAAAAACTTGGTTGGTTGGTTTTCAAACATTCTTCTTACTTTGAGTAACCTAATTGCTGCCATATATATATAATGAAAAAATGTGTTGTATAATTATTACTTTCATATTTTCTGGCAATAATTAATTTTAGTTAAATCAAGTGGTTTATGCACCGACATTAATAGTTACATCTGTTACGTTTTTGGACTCAGCTATTGATTTATTTGAAAGTAACTAGTTTTATTGGCACTAATATATTTTCACCTTGTTTATTTGAGTAAGTAAATATTTGAAGAACCCACAGTTCTTAAGTTCTCTGTTCTCAATTAGATAATATAATTTAAAAAAAAATGCATTTAAATAACGATATTTGTTTGAATTGTAAGAAATTTTTAGATTTTGATATATCCGTAGGTATGTTTTATATTTCTTTTTCTTTTATTTGTATGCAACAAAGTATCACTTCCAATTAAAATTATAGTAAACTATAAATATAAAATAAATATAAAACTGACAATATACATTATTGTATCAGTCAAAACAAGTTAAGGCAAGTTATTACCATCAGTATTTTTGGTATCGTGTGAGTATATGGTTTTGTTATATCTAGTTGAGGCCAGTCGTGGCGCAGGAGCACAAAGTGTGACTGTAAATCGACTGGTTGTGAGTTTGATCCCCACTCGAGGAAATGAAATATTTACTTAAATTTATATTTTCATTTCTTCGCTCTGGTGTCGTGGGAAAGCGCGGCGTTGAGTTCTGCCACTCAACACGCAATGCCTCCAAAATGCGGCAGAAAGTGGGGAACGGAGTGTCTTAACACTAGGTTTCCTCTGCTGTTCCCTCTGCCTACCCTGTTGTATGCGGGATACAGCCTGAAGCTGATAAAACATATATATATATATATATATATATATATATATATATATATATATATATATATATACATATACGTCGTGCGTGCGTACACATAGTAGGTACGTATCTATAGAATAACTCATTATAAATACGTGACTTTAAAGAAGAAATTATTGGCTGTTTACTACGCATGGGTGCGTGCACAGATGATTCGATCTGCGAAATTCTAATAAACATTCTAAGTGCGAAGAAAGTCAAGTTTTCATGCCATGCATATGTATGCCTCCATGTTGGATGAAAGCAGCGGACCGAGACTCGGGTGTGTACGTATATTTAAAATCTTCTTGATAGTAGCATTGTTTCAAGTATATATGTATATATTTTGCAAGTTCCGTTACGTAAAAATGTTAGGCCAGTCGTGGCGCAGTGGTGCAAGTGTGAGTAAACGCGACCAACTTGTGAATTCGATTCGCACTCGAGGAAATGAAATATTTAATATTTTTCTTTTGTCGCTATGATGTCGAGGCTAAGCGCGGCGTTGAGCTCCGCCATTCAACACGCAATGCCTCCAGAATTCAGCGGAAAATGCGGAACGGAGTGTCAACTAGGTTCCCTCTGCCTACCCTGCTGTGTGCGGGGTACAGCGTGAAGCGGAGAAAAAAAAGCGATTTTCACATAAGAAAACATGCTCAATAATTTGATATAAATTATAATATAATAATACAAACTATTGTTATACTATAATAGTTGTCTTCATATTATGTTGTGTTGTTCACGAGTTGCTGTCACTTCAACAACAGTATTAGAATGTGCACTCAACATTTTGAATCTTATCTTTTACGACATAAAGATCATATTCTATAGACAAATTATTGATTATGCGTATCCATACGGAACTAACGGATATGCACTAGTCAATGTACATACATACATTCCTTAGACGTCACTAATGACTTCCGTTTCGTTTGTTTTGTGTTACGTTTACTACCTACCATAAATTATGAAGGGCAAAGGAATAGTTAAAAACTGTTAAATGCTTGCTATTCCAAAAATAATATTACATATAAATATAAGTTATAAAAATATAATATAAAATATTGTAATATTAAAAAATGGTTTACTATTACGAATTTGTTTTATAGAATGTTATTTTACATAGTTTTCGAAAAAAAAAATTTTTATTCTGCTCTTACATACATAATATATACTTGTTACTTATATATCATAGAATAGAGCGATAGAGCAGGTTACCCGGAAAGAGGTAGGTTGAGTAGCTTATGTTTATCACATAATACCAAGGAAAAACATTACCAAAAAATTTATAGTAAGATAAAAAAATATTTTATTACTTAAAAATAGATTTTTTTTCAGCTTTACGCTGTATCACGCGTGTAGCAGGGTAGGCAGCCTAGCGTTAAGACACTCCGCTCCCCATTTTCCGCCTAATTCTGGACGCATTGTGTGTTTAGTGGCGAAACTCAATGCCACGTTTCGCCTCGGCATCATAGCAAAGAAGTTAAAATATTAAATATTTCATTTCCTTGAGTGTGAATTGAACCCACAACCTGTAGCATTTACAGTCACACGCTTGTGCCCATGCGCCATGGGCCACGACTGACCTCAGTTATCAAAAGTTTCTATTTCTAAGTAATAAAATATTTTATTACTTAAAAATAGAAACTTTCGATGCTAATTTAATTTGTCCTTGATATGGTTCGACTGTACACGCCCGACCTTTATGGGAGCACGTCCACTTTGCATCCGGTGCTCATATCTATATTGCATCTTAATTAAAGTGTAATATTTGTATGTTCGTCCTTCTGTAATAGACGTTTAGCAATTATATATAATTGCCGAATATATATATTAAAAATGAATCTTTTTGTTTGTATATAAATATATATAGTCCATATTCTTCTTGGTAAATACAAATTGAAAATATATTATATTAATTCCTTATTTGAAAAAGAATCATTTTAAATTGAGAAAAAATGATTAATTATTCTTATTACTTATTGAGCTGACATCCAAAATCTCTAACTTACACCGAAAACACAAACAGTTGAAAATGTAGCAACAAAATGTGACTGGAGCTATTTTTATTGTAATTTTAACCTAAATAATATGACACCGAGTTGGCTTTCATTGCACAGTTAATGATATATATATATAAAGAATAATTATGTTGGTTTAAACATGTAAATAGCGATACATATATGCATAAAAAACAGAATAACAAAAATGATTATATTATAAGCACAAAACAAAAGAAAATTTTAAAATATAAACATATATTTAATATTATAAAACCAAGAGACAAAAACATTGGGTGGAAAATTCTTATCTTATATACTTTCCACAGCGGTTCATTGAACTCCCCATATCGTAAGGAATAAAAAATGTGTGTTTAAAATTATTTGGATATTTTATTGTTTGTACATTATATTCTCAAGCTATAAAACTTGAAAGCGACAAGATAACATTGGAAACCGACTTAAGATTTTAGATCATATTTTCTACCATAATTTTTCAGACACTAATAAACATTTTTTAAAGAAATTGTAATTTCTTCTAAATGTTCTCCTCTCCTCGATAACTACTAATAGAAACGTTTATACTGTATCCTCCATATAGCAGAGTAGGCAGATGGAACCTAGTGTTAAAAATATTCCGTACCCCATTTTCCGCCGAATTTTCGAGGCATTGCGTGGTGAGTGGCGGAACTCATGAAATTATTAATAAATAATCATTTTCTCGCCGGAAATCAAGCTCAAAACCGTCGCGTCACAGTAACACGCTTATGCGACTGCGCCACGACGACCACAAAATATAAAAACGTTACATACATAAAAAACAAACTTAAAAGTCATCAAAACGTAATATCTTCGAAATGTTTAAAAATGTACATTTAGTAGATGCACTTTATCTTAATTGTTAGAGCCGTCCTACTCCATAACTACAAAGGTAATATTTGTAGAGCACTTAGAAATCCATTGAAACACTTGATTGCTATATGATAATTAGCATATATAATATATAACATAAATTATTTAAAAAATATATTAATTATTACTTAAAAAGTATTGAAAGAAACCAAGAAGGTATTTATTTTAAATGTTAATGAAGGAAACATACCGTTGGAAGTATACGGTACGCGCCAGTCTAACATATAGCGCTGTTCTGGGCACACGCACGAAACTCCTTCTGTCACGTTTATTTGTGTTGTGCGTTTGTACGTAGCGAAACATCTTCAGCCAACGTTGGCTGTCGACATTGGCGAAATGTGGTGTTATTGTGAAGTGTTTTGTGCTATCGGATTAAACTTGGTATATGACATGAGCTAGCATAATTTATTCAAATGTTTGTCGACGGACGAGGTCAGTTTGTATGATTGTACTCCATATAGATTTAGTATATATCTACCAATAAAACATAAATGAACTTTCAATATAAAAAAAAATAAACATAACACAAATGTCACAATTATGTGTGAACGAAATAAAAAATAAACAATGAATAGATATATATTTATTTCATTGCTGACATGTCCCATGGGCTTATATCTAGGTTATAATAATAAATTATTTAAAAAAATATTGGAAAAAATGCTATATACAAAGATTTTAAAATAGAGATAGAGTTGATTCTATTATAATTTATAACTGTAATATAATTATGATATTTAATTCACAATTTTATTAGGCTTGTAAATGGCTATGCGAAAATCATTGTGGTTGTACAATGTCCATAATATATTTATATATAATAATAAATATTTAAATAATATAACTATATAATATATAGTAAAGGGAAAAACGAAGTATCTTAATAATAGATTCTTTCAGCTCACCCTACTAGGCAGAGATATACTATGCAATTAATGTGTTTTATCTGAATATAATTTAATAATCATTTTCCGAATTAAATTTAAATAAATAACCATAATATAATAGCTAAGTAACATGTTAAAATTGAAAGTTAATCTTCTGGCCTTAAGTAACCTTGAGTAAAAGCTCGTTTACATGATTTAAGCCTACTACGGTATTACTTAAAGTATTCATGATTTTAGATCTAATTTCTAAAACTAGGTTTTTAGCTTTAATAAAAATGTTATAAACAAGTTATTACATTTACTATTGAGTCGACTAATTTCTGTGTACGAAACTTAAAAAAAGTTGCATAATTATTTAGTTTTAGTTTAAAATTATTAAAGAATTTTATGATTTAGAAATAAAATCTAAACGTAATACGTTTTAATATATTATTTAGAATGCATTTGTTTCTTTTCTATTCACGGTCTATTAAAACATGACAACCGATCAGTATTTGCAATGTGAGCTGGTGATGGTGACGGCAATGATGCAGAACCTACGTTTAATAGTTAGTTACATTTTCTTCGGAATGCCCGTATTTTTACACATTTTAAATGGATGTTGTCGATTTTTTAATTTATATATTTACTTAAGCAGTTCTGTAGAATATTTCGTTTATAAATTTAAAAATAAACTAAACATAGAAGAATTTTGATACGCCTTATACAACAATCTAATAAACTAGAACTTTTCAATGTTTGCTATTTAGCAGAAATAAAAAAAAAGGAATAGTGAGATTATGATTAACAACCTTACACTACAAAACAAAAGTTATACTCTAATTTAAAATATCTAAACAAAGGTATACTCTAATTTAAAATTTGGAATATCTTTTTATTTTATTTGGTTACATATACAACATATCAAAAATATATTTAAATTTCATTCTTTTATTAATCTGTGATTTTTTTAAATTGACCAATAGTAAAATTTTATATCTTGGCTAAAGCTTTGTCTATGCATAATAAACATAGCTTGCTTGTTTTTTTTTTTAGAAAGAATAAGTACTATATATTTTATTCAATAAAAAAAATATCGTTAATTAAAACGTTATAAAGTTATCAGACCTTGACCTTCTTAATGTAAGTTTTTCTACCAAATTACAGACTTACTGAAGTACAATACGTTTGCATGACCGATAGCTATAAACTATGGTATTTACTACATTTACTTTATTATTACATACATTCGCTTGAAATATTGCGTGGCATGTCTTTTTGGTAAAGCTGTATTTAGTGAATATATTTTGTAAGCTTTAGCTTATAAATCATTCGTTTACTTTTAAATTTAGTAGTATAAGTCGCTGAAATCTTTCGTAAAATGTTGGTCGTATCATTAGTTGAGCAAAAATGATATTAAATACGTAAGATAGATCTAACATGCCTAATTTTAAGAATATTTTTTCAATGCCAAATAATTTTAATATTATTATTACTTTTATTCATAACTATAATGAATTGAACAATATTTATAAATACTCTAATATTGTAAGATCTATAATCGACGATATATAACGATATTGTGTCTTTGAATGATTTTCAAGAATCGAGTACGTTCTTACTTTTTGAAATATGGCAAGTGTTAGTAAGGGCTTTTGGCGTTAGTTATACTCCTCCATGTATATATTCTAAATTATTTTGGCTGATGTGTCGTCGTTCAATTTTATATTAATTTTGGACCACTGCCAGGGAGGGCACGGAACACAATACCTGCTTATTTGTTATCGAGGCCATTCTGACGATTATCATTGTTAGTCGACAAAATTATAAATGTTCAAGTTTAAAGGTTGCTTGTTCTTTGAGAGTTTCAAGATTTGTTAATTAGAACTAGATAAATAAACTAAATTTATTTTGTTTTCGTTACAATTATAAACTAATGTTAGGTAGGTACTAGTTAAATTTAATAACAAAAATTAAAACTTTTAGTAAACAAAACATATCTGTTAGGAAACACTATTTTCTAATTTGAAGTTCGACAAACTTCTTGAAGTTTCCGCATTATTCCACTTGTCCTTTTAAGTCTACTTCCACATTCGATCTTTTCTCACGCTAAAGTCAATGTACTTTCGTTAGCTCGTTTTTATTATATAAGACAGTATATTTAAATAAGTATTTGGTTTTATGTCATTTTGCTATTTTCTACGTAAATATATTACATCTTACACCTTATAATAGTTTCTTCTATAGTATAAACACAGTTTTTTTTTTAAATTTAAATATGAATAACATTTTTAAGAAACAATTGTTGATTTCTATATTTTATATCCTTAACTTTTTTAGATGATCTGTTTCTATATTTACTATCTCTAAAATCTAACATGTTTATAAAATTTCAAGATGATATCATAGTGTGACGAAATCGAAACCGTTTTGCTTTTTGAAATATCCCAAGTCTTACACAGAAGCGGTAGACTGAAAGTCGTCAAGTAATAGTGAATCATCTTGAAATATATATGTAGATGTAACAATAATAAACACAATCACTTCTCTCCCTTCAGCCCTTAATTACTATGATAGAATGACGTTTACAATTTTTTTTTTATCTTTTTTTCCAAATGCACGAGTGTTGCCATTCCAATATGGCTGAATAAACGCAACAGTTTTCAATCCAAATTCATTCCAAAGAATATTTATATTTATACATATAAGATGGTAAGTTCTTCAATATAGTATATTAAAAAATATTTTTCGTTATGGCTCGGGGAGATATAGATATGATACAAATAAACCATTTAAATTAAATAATGGAGGAAGTCAGTATGCTGTATCTATTATTATAATTTTTCACGCATATAAAAATGTACGTTCCTACATGTGCGAAATCAACTTTCATATCCTTGAAATACAGTTATGCTCAGTTTTTATTTTAATTCCATTGACAGAAAACTTGCAACACACAGTCGAAAAGAACAAATTAAATGAATAAATAATTTATATATTTCATGAATAGTGCCGTAATTGAGAACTCTATTAGGCGTACAATAGATTTGCACATCGTCCTTCTTGATTTAAAATCTCTATGTACATAATAATAAAAATATTTCTGTCATCCACCTTTTATTTTAATTAGTTAAAATCAGCTTCACGCTGTATCTCGCACACAGTAGGGTAGGAAGAGAGCACTTAGTGTTAAGACATTCCGTTCCCCACTTTACGCCGAGTTCTGGAGGCATTGTGAGTGCCTCAGTAAATACTAAACAATATAATATCTTTAAGAAATAAACTTTAAATTTAGATACAAAATACACACGTGGACATCATAATCTAATTGTGTGATGAAGTCGAGATAAAATAATGCATATTAGTAAAGATATATTATACTCTTTTCTTTATTTCCAAGAAAAGGGGCGAATAATGTGCTTTTGTGTGCGGTTAGTTGACGATGACAGGTTTATTGCAGACGTTAAAACGCATATGTGAATCATATAATCCGCCATAATTGTAAGAGATATATATATAATAAATAGTCTTTAATGGTCAATTCGCCCGTAACAAGAAATATTGGTATAAACAAAGGAATATCCATTATTAGCTTAGCTTAGCCTTATAAAAGAAAATATATAAGCCTTATAAAAAAAATATAAAGAGCTAGGCGTAAGCCTTAATAAATCTTTTTTCGTAGTAAATTAATATTTTGTACATTTTGAGGAAATTCGTAAACGCGACAGGTTGTGTGTTCGATTCCCACTCGAGGAAATCAAACATTTTATACTTTCATTTTCATCGCTCTGGAAACGAGGTAAAGCGCGGCGTTGAGTTCCGCCGGTCAACACGCAATGCATCCAAATTTCAGCTGAAAGTGAGGAATGTAAGTGTCTTATGAGAACAGAATTTCTTAATACTAGGTTCCCAAATTCCCTCTGCCTACCATGCTATGTGCGGATACAGCGTGAAGCTGATTATTTAAAAACTTACATATTTTAAAAACTGTGACATTTGTTCAGAAGGATGACCCTTTTAGGGCGGATGGCCGACTACGCGCGGCCCCCTGACACACATACAAACAAACTAATTTTAGATTTGTGAATCTCACTACACGCTGGACGCGACGAATAGATTTATGTGTATTAATAGATCAGGTACGTGATAGAAATATCAGCGGAAATGAACAGTTAACGTTTCATATAATTCCTCTTTTTAATATGATCTGTCTATATCTAGTCTATTGTTATTTATTTTAATGTTTTGATATATTAATATTAGTATCGGAATGTATACAAAGAGTACAATATTTACGGAGGATCTATATCTAATTTGTTGCTGAATATGCAAAAAAAGTCATGATTTTTAAATTTGCCTTTGCTTATTATTTAAACAGATTAGTTGAATACAATTATTAAGACAATTTCACTTAAAATTGCTGGATAAAAAATAAATACATTAGTTAAAAAAAATAAATGTATAAACATAAGCCAGTTTTTCATTCATTCTATAGAGCTATAAGATACTAATGCAAATAAAATTGTGAAATTGGTGATAGGACACGTTCAAGTTTTCGACTATTCGCAGAAACTGTGAGGCAAGACGTTATTGGAAGTATTTTATGTGAATATTTTTAATAGAAGAAATCAGATATCAGTAATATTTCAATGTCCGGCGTTGGGTTCTGATAATATTTTGCAATATTTTGGAACTAGGCGTAATATGGAGAGCAAAGTGAGTTACACTAAGCACGGAAGCTGCATGAAGCAAAATACAAGAGTTATTATATTTAAATAACGCGTTTGAGAAAAAAATTGTTCACTAAAAGGAATCATTTTTAAATAAATATATAATATAAACAAATTTGCTTAAATAGATTATTTTAGTTAGCATAACTATATTTTTGTCATCTATGCGATTACAACAGTTTTACCTTATTTTTAATATTTTTTAAAGTGTTATTCCACACTTACAAAAGACTTATACTATGTTCGAGTCCCGCTACGTTAGAATTTCCATACGTTTTCTAAACAAGGTTTACCTTAAATCATTAGGTTATATTAAACACGCCTATGTACCTCACGTACCGAACAGGTGTTCAAAATGTGTTCATCGATCAATTTATTGTAAGTTATAAACTGATTTTGTATTCACGCTGTATTTACGGCAAATCCGTTAGCCTACTCCACAAGTAGGATAGTAACACAACGCGAAGAAAACTGACAATCATCGGTTGCTAATGGCGTATGTTTTTTTTTTATTTTGTTGTGAAACTAGACGAGATATAAACACTTATTATTCAGCTTAGGGCTATGAAATTTTATATTATATTTTTGAAGAATCTTTTGACAGTTCTTATTAGATAATTACATTGAATTTAATGCAAAATGCAAATATAAAGATTAATATCAAAAATTAAAGGAGAATTATGATTTTGGCTGTTAACGTTACAAAATTATTATAGACGACATTTTTCATTTGGTCTGCATAACTTTTAGCGTAGGCGCATTAGCTTAAAACATTAATAGGGTTGTGAAAAAAGTTATAAATGCTGCAGTATGTTTACTCACCGTTAAATTTGTATTATACCAGCTAATTTACATAGATAATATAAGTTATTGCCAAGGAAATTATATATTAAAATCAAAATATTCTTTATTTAATTAGGTCCTCTACATACACTTTTGAATCGTCAAGTTACATAAAAATAAATAAAAAAAAAATTAAATCAACTTGGGAACCTAGTGTTAAGATACTCTGTTCCCTAGTTTCCGCTGAAATTTTCGAGGTATTGGGTGTTGGGTGACGGATTTCAACGCCGGGCTTTTTGCCTTAATGCCAGAACGAAGAAATGAAAATATTAATAAATAATAATTAATTCCCTCCAGTGGGGATTGAACCCACAACCGTCGCGTTACAGTCATACCCTCCTCCTGCGTCACGACAGTCTCTACATACATATAAATACATTACAATTATTTCTTAGAAAATTTAACTTACTTATATGTTATATGAATAAGTATTGTTCCCATTATAGCAATGGCATCCCTGTCTGTTTGTTAATTTGACGTTTCACCGCTCTCAATTGGTGCCCACGCGCTTGTTGTCGAGGGCTGACCCATCAGTGGCCATCTAAAAATTACAATTCCGACATAACTTCTTATAATTAATCACCTCATTATGTAACTGCTGTTTGTATATTATATAATGTTTAATTTCGATACAAAAAAATATAATTTATAGAGGAAGAATTTAAAAAATAAGAGATTTTTTTTCGAGTTATTGAAATGTACATATTATTTTTATCAAATAGTTGACCCAAGTACCGTGGACTATTATGTAATGTCAGACAAAAAGTCAATAATGTATATGATTATTTACCGGAAACGATGTAGTAAACTACTAAAAAGTTTGGATGGTGTATTTTTTTCAATCTATTCATCATGGAAACGGAAATGGGACTCGTTGTGTCTTGTGGTTAATGACGCGTGGACCTCTACAGGATTCTCCAATGAAGCGCGTGGGAAACGCTTCATGGTACATTTTCACAAGAAATAAATGAGTTTCCGTATTTATAATACATTTTAATCACGAATCTGATTATATGTTTTTTATATTTGTCACAAATTTTACTATATATAGTGTAATTATTATAATCATGAATTACTTATGTAATAAGTCTGTACAACAATGAAACCAAAATCAATTTTGTTTAATAATTATAAAAAATCTTACATAATATACATTAAGTCATTGGAACGCAAAAGAGAGCTTGCAGCTTGACAAAATTGTATGTAAATGCAACGAAAGTACTCCAAGTAAGGTTGTTCTAAGAAGAAATGGTATGTTAGATTTGATTCTAAAATCCTTTTACAGGTATAAACGCACCTCGTTGTATCGTTTTAGGTATGTGTTTAAGTACACTAGTTACATGTATATATGCTGGTATCGCATTGAAAGTGCGTAAGTTGATTAATATTCGTGAATGTAATATTAAATACTGGCGATTTCTCTTCGTGCCGTAACGCGACATGCAAAAGGGCTAACTTGTCGAATTGTCTTCCCATATTTTTCTTTTATTATTTAAAAATATAGCTTATACTTTTTAAATTGCTATCTTTATTTAAATTAAAAATGTTTCACATACAAGAGAATCTATTTTTGGAAACACTTTTTAATGTATGTTTACTTAAAAAAAAACAATTAATTTCATTGTTACTATGAACGTATAAACAAATTCTAAAACTATTAGAGTTCTATAGTGTTGTAAACGTACAACATCTTGACTATTTGTAGATAATAATGGCTGTTATTTATAGCGATCTGTGTAAAGTATAGTTTGTGAAAGTGTAAATACATTGTTCCAACATCGTCTTAAGACCACTGTAATCGGGGTTGATGCTAGATAAAACACATTTGTATTAAGATTCAGCTAAACAAAGCTCTTACTGAAGTGAGATAGTATCGAGGTAAGAAACGACGGAACTCTCCTACATTGTGTCTAATGTGTATGTAATGTTTGTCTGTTTGCTGTTTTGTATGCTATTGTAGTATAGCCGCATCATTATTGTTCCCGCCATATCGTGAGAATAGATTGTGCAACTCAAATGCGAACAGCTAGAGCGCGTTCATTTCTGACACCTCTACAAACGGTGTTGTTAAAAATATTATTTAACAGATTTATACTGGTATTTTTATTTTAAATATGTTAAGTATTTTTTTATAGATAATTCAAAATTTAATTTAAATATTACATATTTTTTTGGGTATAACAAAATTTAAAAAAATATTTAAAACATTTTAATTTGCACAAAGAATACGAAATGGGGAATCATTTACATATGTACAATTTAGATTATAATATGTGTGTACCTAAATATGTATGTATGTTTATTCCTGTATCTGTTCAAATAAAGTTTTTATAACTTTTATAAATAACCAAAGTTAATTTTATGTTAATTTTATATCGCAACCGGGCATATCAAACACTTATGTAATGTCATACGCATCACAATATAAATATTAGCATATTACGCAATTAAACATTAAAATAACATATTATTAAACTTTCAAAAATGGGCTGGCACAGCCTCTGACTACCACTCATAGTTTGCTATTATAGTGGCAACATATTAAATGAAATGATAATAATCATTACTACATTAGCTCTATGCGGAATTAAATTTAGTTTTTATCACACACAGACGTGTCATAGATGTGTATCTTCTATTCCAGAGCCGCCGCGCGTGACGGCCGCAGTGGGGCCGCGAGGCAAGCGGGTGCAGACTCCGCAACCCGCGCGCACACCGCCAGCGCCCTTGGTCGCTTCGCAACCAGTACAGCCACGCGAACACTCCTTAGCCCTCGCTCACGCTGCTAAAGGAGTGGAAGCGTTGGGCGTTCTTGTGCAATATCTTGTGTTCCGGGTAAGTTTTCATTTTCTTTTGGTTTTCTACTGTATTTTCCATATAACAGGGTAGACAGAGTTAAGTAGTAGTAGTTTTTTTTGTATATTTAACTTAACTTAATTTAACTTAGCTTCACGCTTTATCCCTAACGGGGTAGTCAGAGAGGACGGAGCGCCAAACGCTATGGTCTCTACATAGCTCTTTTGCCTCGTCCACTGTCATCAACCTCTTCATACATGCCCTCCGGGGGGTCCTCATGTTTTTTACCTTCCTTCAGTATCTTTGATACTGTGTTTTCAAAGGTCAACGATCTCTCTTACTACTCACTTTTCCATCATAAATATTTTTGCCATTCTTTCATCACTCATTCGTTCGACGTGCCCAAACCAGCTGAGCACGTTCTTCTTCATTCTCACCGTGACATCCTCGCTAGTACCTGCCGTTCTGTGTATCTCTTCATTGCGGATTCGATCAGCTAAGCTGACTCTGCATATCCTATGAAGAGATCGCATCTCCACGGCATTCATCATTCTTTCATTTCTTCTTCTGTAATACCCACGTTTCGCTGCCGTATAACAGCGTCGGTACCAACACTGCATTGTGTACGGCCGTCTCATCAATGCAGCTAAGGCGCCGTTCACCCTGTTACCGGCAGCAATACGCCTTTCCACATCCATCTCGTATCTTCCATCTCTAATGAACATATTTCCCAAATATTGGTATATTTGGGAATTCATTCACTTTGTCCTAATACCTTACCATTTACACTGATCCTGCATTCCGTTGTTTCTTCAACTCTTTCAAAAATCAGAACCTTTGTCTTATTCGCATTGAGGCTTAGACCATTATTTTCACACTCTTCTTTCAGAGTGGTGACCAATGCCTGCAACTCGTATTCTGATGATGCAATAAGCACTGCATCATCTGCGTACAGCAGGCAATTCACATTCAGGTCACCTACTTTCACTCCCATATCACTTTGTTTCACTCCTTGGAGACAGCTATCCAAATACAAATTGAACAACCAAGCTGACATGGCGCAACCTTGTTTAACACCCGATCGGATGTCAAACCAGGGCGACATGCCAGCTCCTACTCGCACGCAGGCTGAGTGATCTCTCAAGTCCACAAAAGCACAGGAAACTTTTTGGTTAACGGCCAAAAATTTTTCCATGATCATGCGGAGGGAAAAGTAATTTAATAATTTAATATTGTAATATCAATTAGTATAATGTTTTTTGACAGCAAATCATATTGAACGCAAATTAAAATCTAATTCAGTGAAGTTCTTTAATTAAATGGCCTTTGAGCGTGCCAGCTGGTCGCATACACTAATGTCGCGTTGTATGGAAGTTGTTCTATGAAAAAAAAAAAACATTAGAACATACTATACATGATTATTTTACAAAAGATAAAATAAATTAATGAATATTATATTTTTTCAGTTGGACGCATTAAACAGTGGATCATGGCGGCAAGAGGCCGAAAGATGGCGTGGTGTTGCTGCTGCGGAGAGGAGCAGTGCCGCCCGTGCCGACCGCGACCGTCAGCAACGCGCACAGAAGGATCTAGATACCAGTAAATTATATATATACAGTTGTTTTTTAAATGAACCTTTCTAATTAAACAAGAATAGTACTTTGATAAACAGGGAAATAAATATTTTAATCAATGTAAACCACAATTATTTAAAAATTCTGCTTTGACCATTTATATGGTGATTTAGTATCGAACATAAAAACAGTAGACATACACTAAATAGGTTTAGTTATATAATTTTGTTTATAATTTATACATCTGCAATCATGTGCGAAAAAACTAAATACACGACGTAACACTTAGTACAGTTGCGTAATTTGGATATTACCAGTGCAGTAATAGCAAAAATATTATAATATTATGTTACTAATGTATATTCAGACCGTCATGGCGCAGTGGCACCAGCGTGTGATTATTAATGCGACCGTTATGGGTTCGATTCCCACTCGGAGGGATGAAATGTTTGATATTTTCATTTCCTCGCTTTGGCAACAAGGCAAGGGCTCCGCCATTCAACACGCTATGCCTCAAGGAGTGGAATGAAATACGTTCCCTCTGTCTACCCAGCTACATGCTCATATTTAACATTTGTAGTCGCCGAATGCCTGAGCAAGATCTCAGAGCTAGAGATGGAAGTATCATCCAAGGAGGAAGCTAATGCTCGTCTACAAGCCGCGCACATTGAAGAGGTATCCGCACTAGCAAGTGATGTGAAAGAGTTAAAAGTACGTTATTCTTCACTTAAATTTAGTATAATTATAATCAGAAGAATAATTTAATATTTATATTATAAGATTTATTTTTGTCAATTAATAATAATATTGTTTTTCTTTTTTTTAGCTTCACGCTGTATTCCGAATATACCAGGTCAGAATAGGCACAGCAAACTTAGTGTTAAGACACTTCGTTTCTCACTTTCCCCCGAATTTGAGACATTGCATGTCGAGTGGTCAAACTCATCGCCTCTCTTGTTACCAAAGCGAAATGAAAATATACAATAATTCTTTCTCCCGAACTAAATCGAACCCACAATCGCCGCGTTGAGTCACACGCTGTGCCACTGCGCCACGTAATGTAGTATATAATAATTTTAGGATACAATAGACACTTTAAAACAAGAAGTCGCAGAGAGCAGAGCACGACTACACGCTCATAGTGAAATCGAGCGGACACTGCGCGCGCAGCTCGAGGCCGCGCGGGCGGAGGTGGAGCGGACGACGCAGGACGCGCCCCGCGCCGTGCGCGACGCGGCCTGCGACCCCGTGTACTGGCCCGTGGAGGAGTGCGACCTGCAACTCGACACCAAGGAGGAGTTGAGCTCCGATGCTACGGAATTGGCCGCAGAGGTAATAACTTATAATTGTAATTATGAAACGAAGTTGAATGTGAAGTTTATTTTTATTATAATATTTCTTTTTTTTTTCAATTTATTTCTATTTTAATATATTTTTTTTCAATTTATTTTAAGTTAGTCATTATAAAAATTATAAGTAATTATCAAAACAATACTTGTGAATAAAGCAAGTAATTACAATGCTTAGGAATATTTAACAGTCTGTGTTAACAGTCTGCATTAGAACGGCCTCCAACGTATCAATTTATAATATATACTTATTAGTAAAACGTAACCTCATTTGAATAGGTGCGATCGTTGCGAGCGGTGATCGAGTTGAAGCAAGCGGAAATGGCGTCCCTCCGCGACGCGCGCACGGAGCTGGCGGCGGAGCGCGAGAGGCGCGCGGCGGCGGCGCGGGAGGCGTGCGCGGCGCGCCACGCGGCCGAGGAGCTGCGCGAGCGCGCCGCCGCCCGCCAGCGCGACGCCGACCGCCTGCGCGACGACAACCGCCGCCTGCGCGACGCCGCCGCGCGCGACCGCGACCACGCCGCGCGCACCGCCGCGCTCAACGAGGAGCTGCGCTACAAGCTGAGGCAGAAGTCGCAGGTGCGTAACTACGTACAGTACTGTATGGGACGCCCTGGAGCTAGGTTTTTGTGTTCTTCATTCGGCATGAAACTAATCAAAAGTGAGAATAATCCTAAAACCTCTGCAGCCATCTACAACCATATTCACGAACATGTTTTTATTACTTTATGACAATAGTTTTATGTACAATTATTAAAATTATTTTTTTCTTGCGTATGAATGTCTATAGACAATGGAGAATGGGGTATCTCAATGCTAAGTTCTATGCTAGAAAAAACGTACAATTTATACTTTCATGTTATTTTATTAGTTAAGTCATAGGTCACTGTCTTAGTTTGTGCTATGTATTATCAATCTTGCTTTGTTATTTTATAAAACATTGTAATTATATAAATATTTTTATTTTCCTCAGGTTGTATCCTTATTAGCGGGCGGTGGCTACATAGAGCGCACGCCGATGCGCACGCGCACGTCGTCCGGGGAGTCAGTGCGGTCGAGCTCCCCCCCACCGGATTCCCCGCCCTCGCCCGCCTCCTCCCCTGCACCCGATTCGCCTCCCCTACCAGCAGTAAAGGGAGTCGTGGAAAAACACGACTCTGTTAGCTGGGTACTCGAAATCGAAGAAACCCCCGAAGAAATGGCGTCAAGGTAATGTGACAATTTGTAGTTAGGTAGAATCATGGTAGGCAGGTATGATCCAGTACATAATAGTAAAAGTTCGGTGTTACAATAAGAATACTGTTGTTTTAGCATGGACTAATATTTTTTGTGTCATTTTTTATTTCTTTTTAATTTTGTGAAAAATTGTTCGTCTCATTCAATGTCTCGAAAATTTTAAGTACTATCACTAAGTTTCCTTTACATACCTTGTTATACGCAGAATACAACGTATGACTAACTAATCCAAGATTAAAATATATTTATATACATGAACATAATATGTAAAAAGCACATGTAAAAGGCAAATACATAACAACTCGTTTGTAAAAAAATATAGAATAAGCTGGTAAACGCTTTAACTGTGCAGGCTAGCGCGCAGGTCGTCGTTCCGCGCGGCCGCATCGCCGAGCGGCGTGAAGCGGCGCGGCGGCGGGTCGCCGGGCAGCTCGCCCGCGCCCGCCTCCCCCGCGCCCAACGCCTCCAAGCTGTTCCGGCCCGGGGACCTGGACTTCCCGCCGCCGCCGCCGCCCCTCAAGGAGTCCGCCGGCGAGGCCATCTACATTTACGACGACCGCCAGTACTGAACTCTTACTAGTCTTGTGCGATTGTAACGGAACGGATTCGACATTCTTGCCGGACTCTATTCGTGGGACACGACGGATAAACGTACAGTAGCAGAACGAATGATCGTTCGAACGCAATCAATAACTGATACAAACGAGCGCTCGCTCACTGCATACTTGGTAATATTTGTGTATGTTGAATTCACATTGTAATGTTTACGATATTTATTTCCGTAAAGAACTTTACCGTATAATTATTTATGAGCTTATTATTAGTTTACGTAGTTTTAGTATGTGTACACGTGTTCGCTCTTTCTCAACAGAATTAGCTTGTGGTGATATGAATATGTTATGTTCGCCAATGATATTATATAACAACTGATAACGTAGATGTCTATAGATTATTATTATTATTAAGTATATTGGATTTCACTTTTAGATTATTTCATCTTTTAATTACTTAGTTGCTCAGTGCATTGTCAACATCACTTGTGCGTTGAAATTTGAAATAATGTAAGAGTAAATCCTTAGAGCATATAAATAAGTTTCTCTTATAGTAAGTTTTTCTCAAAATCTGGCCTCTACAATAAAAATATATCGAATCGGCTACATTTTGTAAGAAAAGAAAATATGTACATGTACCTGTGTGTTGCGCCAATGAATATATTACATATATTTCATATTTCTTAGATCTTTTCCAGTACTGTCTTAGTCTTAATAATTTATAACATAACCTACCTATTTATTTTCATTTATCTCCTTATTCTATTTTAATGTCTACTGTTTTCTCTTTTCTTACTGTATAACTCTTTACTTTCTTTATTGGTGCAATATAATTTCGAATAACAAGATTCAAAATGAATTGTGTGTAAAATTGTAATTCTTCGTTATATTGTTTCTTGTCTATTATTATATTTATAACTTAATTATTATTATAGTCTATCATGGTTGTTGGCATTGTTTTTATTTTTATGTACAAATAATGATGGAAAATTAACATAGTATTAAGAAATTGTATTGAAATTTGCGTTAGGATTTACGCCAGGTTTTAATATTGATAGCTTCAAAATGTTACATTTAGTTACGTACACGACCCATTTAATTAAATTAACAGTAGATAACGAGTACTACTATAGTCTATAAAGACGACCTTCAAACCAAAGAGTCTCACTCATCTTAACTCTTTGTCATGTTCCTTGATTTTAAGCCTGAAACTTGCATGGGGGAAATAATTCAGGCATTTTTTATTTTTATTTATTTTTAAGCTAAACAATATGAATAATACCATTCCAAATTAAGAAATGTAAGCGATGATAATGAATACTTCATGATTAGGAGAGTATTTATTAATAAAAAAAAATTAAAGTATGTGAAAGTATAATGATGATTTTTTTTCACTTTTACCCTTCCTCATTCCTTTAAAATTTGATTAAATAGATGTCGTCATTTTAGTTTATTTAAATTTATATTTCCATTTCTTTGCTCTGGTGTAGAGACAAAGCGCGACGTACAGTTACCGCCACTCAACACGCAATGCCTCCATGGTTCGGCGGTAAGTAGTGTGGGTGCCTACCCTGCTGTGTGCGGGATACAGCGTGAAGCTGTCATTTTAAAAAATGATATAAATTTCCAGAAAACAAGACTATCCTCTGTATGATTCTTTAAATAAATAAATGAGGACAGACAATAACTTAGGTAATTATAATTTTCTTCTTAACAACGATTAATAATGAATAATAATATTTAGCCTGTATAGTCTAAATTCATTTATCACGAGTTCACAGAAAATATTTCTTTTCTAATAATATATTTACATTGGAAAGAATATAGTACGCTAATTCAACGTAGTGTACTTACACTACTATTTTATTTCTCATTTGAATTACTTATGTGATCTAATAATATAATTTTTGGTTCTATTGCGTTATTAAATACCACCAATAGCTTTTTCTCATTTATCATCACATACAGACACCAATCAGTTACTATTTAATTATAAATAGATATATATATATATATATAAACATGATTAGCATATTACATTTCGAAGTTTGAATTAACTAACACAGTCTCTATATGAACAATGTGGCAACGGCACAGTAATTTGTTATCATTGCGGCATCCGCGGAACAAAGGCCCATAGGCATTATTCATACAATTAGAGCTAATTGGCGCAACTGCTGTGTCCTGCGCTCGGAGTTCTGATCTAGGATGGCTAAGTCTATTGTAATCACAAGATAGTACTTTCGTGGAGGACAAACTTTATCTTACTTTAACCAACTTAACGTTGGTTAAGTTCATTTTGAATTGGTAGTTCATTTTGCATCTCTCGTTAATATTTTAGTAATTATCTTAGTTAGTAAAGTTATTATAGCTGCTGTACAAGACTTTAAGTAGATGGGTTAGTATGTACGAATAGGTCGGATTTGGAAAATCATTTGTATCAAAAATACTAATTGGCGAGTTGTGTATCTGTACTTAGATACTATGTTTTCAATTTAGTTACATATGATAACAAATTAAAGCTCGCAAGTCCGTTTTGAGTGAAATAGAAAACGTAAAATCCATTTTTATCTGTTAGAGCGTGTGAAGTATTTTTCAACTCGTAGTGTGAAATACCTACAACTTTACAAATAATAAAAATAAGAACTTAAGTTTAGAAACTCGAACGTCAAGAAACTACTATTTTTATCTACAAAATTATAGAGGCTAGACTATCAAAAGAAAACCACACTTAATTTGTTTATTACAAACAAATCAAATTAAAACTATTTTTAAAATGTACTCGTAGATACAAAATTATTCGATGTAAATATAAATTTAAAAAAATCGAATATTATGAACATGTCTAAACAACCGTATCGCCAAAATATCTTTTACGCTTTCAGCTTCACGCTGTATCCCGCACACAGCAGGGTAGGCAGAGGGAACATAGTGATAAGACACTCCGTTCCGCACTTTCTGCCAACTTCTGGAGGCATTGCGTGTTGAATGGCAGAATTCAACGCCGCGCTTGGCCTCGACACCAGAGCGAAGAAATGGAAATATAAATTTAAGTAAATGTTTCATCTCCTCGAATGGGGATCGAACCCACAACCAGTCGATTTACAGTCACACTTTGTGCCCCTGCGCCACGACTGGCTTCAATTACGCTTTCAATTTAGAATAATAAAACACAAAAGACACAGGATCTGCATAAGTGTTTTGTTTCTTTTAACAGTTTCCCTTTACTATTGGCGTGGCTGATAAGTGACATAAAATGCGTGACATAAATGTGATGATAAGTTTTTAGGCCGAGCTGTGTCATCACGATTTACATGTTGATAGTATATTCGCAAAACCTTCAGTTTAGGAGACAATCCATATAGAATTTGTTTCGCCATATATGTTGGTATCACTCTTGGAAAAAAACTTTTTTTTGGGAAAACATTGACGTTAATACGTTTTAAATTAAAATAAATTAAAAAAAAATAGCTTCTCGCTGTATCCCGCACACAGCAGGGTAGGCAGAGGGAACCTAGTGTTAAGACACTCCGTTCCCCACTTTCCGGCGAGTTCTGGAAGCATTGCGAGTTGAGTGCCGGAACTCAACGCCGTGCTTTGCCCCGACACCAGAGCGAAGAAATGAAAATATAAAGGGGATCGAACCCACAACCAGTCGATTTTACAGTCACAGTTTGTGCCCCTGCGCCACGACTGGCCTCAATTATATATAATATATAACATAATGAATACAATTCTCGTCAGATACGATTTATATTCATATTAAATAAATATTTCAAAGAAATGCTAGAAGCATTTCTTTGATTTCTGTGATTAACAAAATAGATGGATAATTGTAACGATTTCGAAAGCCTTTTCACATTACAATTTTTAAGCAATATCCTCCATACTTATTTAGATCCTAAGTGTGGAATAACACTTTAAAAATGTTAAAAGTATCCTCCATATTGTAATTACCCTACTTGACACTCTGTTTCCCATTTTCCGCAGAATTTTTGAGATATCACGAGTTGAGTGGCGGAACTCAACGTCGCGCTTTGTCTTAACAAAAAAAAATATAAAATAATTTACAATAACATAATTTTAAATAGGTATGCAAGTATCAAAAATTTCATTTATACTATTTTTCAGTTTTCTTTGCTTCGAAGTAATTAAAATATTATTTTTTACATTTTAATTTAAAAAAATTAAACTGTGTACGAGTATGTATAACTTTGACTTTTGAGGTGGTCGGATTTAATAATTTTTTAAAAAATATTTTATTATAGCGTGAACTCTAAAACGAAATAAAACCTAATATTCCTGTTCTCATAGGATTTTTTTAAAATCCTCTGTTGGTGTTTTCCCAGACTCCTCAAGGAACCTCCTTACTAAATTTTAGCTTTGTGCGTCCAGTAATTTGAATGTGCGTTATCTGTGAGTCACACAAGTGAGTAAAAGCACAGAGAGCTACATACATAATTGTATGACAATATTGATGACGGAACATGGCCAGTAATATAAATAAGAAAGTTTGGAAATTCGAAAGTAAATGAGAAGGTTCTTGTTAACTGATAATTATTGTTGACTTTACAAGCAACGATTAAACTTATTTAGATACTTACCAAAAAAATTTTACGTTATATACCTATATTTATCTTCCACTATACTATATTTAAACATTAGTTGGTAGCACTGGTTCCTCGATCATAAAGAAATGTCAAGGAAATTCTCCATATAAGGACATTCTGATATCAGCCCCTATATAAATAAAAAGAGTACGCCGCAAGGATGATTAGTGGTTAAATTCTCACAATGTACGCAAGCGTGTTTGGACTTTTTATTTGTTTTCTTGGCATTGGTAAGTATTTATTTAAAATTCATAGCATACAATATAGTGATGTGAAAAAAATAATATAACAATTTTACTGCTTTTTTTTATTATATCAAATTAGATTAAAACAACAAAATAAAGTCAAGGTATCACAAATATTGTAGTAATGTTTTTTTTACTCACGCGGTATAAGAGTGGTTTATTTTACGTTCAAAATAATTTCACTTGTACAACCTATCGGGCAGCTTACATCGGTAGGTATATTTTTGTTTAAAATATTGGACAAAGTTTTTGTAATTTCAGACTATAACAATTTTTTTCTATGAAAATTTGGCTAAATTTTGATGAAAAAGGGGGATCCAATACGTAGTAAAAAATAGCATTGATATAAAAATAAATAAGAACTTCATAAGTATTTGCATTAAAAATTAAATCAGCTTCACGCTGTATCACGCACACAGCAGGGTAGGCAGACGGAACCTTGTGTTAAGACACTCCGTTCCCCACTTTCTGCCGAATTCTGGAGGTATTGCGTGCTGAGTGGCAGAACTCAACGCCGCGCTTAACCTCGACACCAGAGCGAAGAAATGGAAATATAAATTTAAGTAAATATTTCATCTCCTCGAGTGGGGATCGAACCCACAACCAGTCGGTTTTGCAGTCACACCTCGTGCCACTGCGCCACGACTGGCCTCCAAGTATAAGTATTAGAAGTTTACAAAAAACGGTAATAACAGAATTATTTTTTTAATAAAAAAAATATTCGTTATTTTAGCTCTGGTAACAAAGCTGAGACAAAGCGCAGTATCGAATTCCGCCACCAAATACGCAACACCTCCATAATTCGGCGGAAGGTGGGTAACAGAAGTGTCTTAATAGAGACGGAGTGTCTTATACTAGGTTCCCAGGTTCGCCATGACTATCCTACTATGAGCGGGATGCAGCGTGAATCTAAAATAATACGCATTGATGATTTCTTCACATAGTATTTAGGTTATCTTTCATCGAGATAAAATCAACAAATTTGATATTGTATTCAAAATAGCCATAGTTATTTTTTGTTTCCAATGCTTTTTTTTAATTTGTAGTAAGTATTTTATATTTTTTTTATAAAAATTTTAATCTGTAAAGTGAAATAATAATATAACATAGCTAATATACAAACTAGAAACAAATTTATTTTTTAGGTAACTGTGCAGTTGACGAGCAAGAGGCTAAGTTAAGATTTTATTTTAGGTATGCATAGTTTTAGATACATTACAACCTTTTCTTTAAAGAAGTGGTTTTATTATTGTTCATTTTTTATTTATAATACGTAATTATAATATTAATAAGTTTAAATAAAAAAAAATCAGCTTCACGCTGTATCCCGCACACAGGAGGGAAGGCAGAGGGAACCTAGTGTTAAGACACTCTGTTCCCCACTTTCTGCCGAATTCTGGGGTGGAGGAACTCAACGCCGCGCTTAACCTCGACACCAGAGCGAAGAAATGGAAATATAAATTTAAGTAAATATTTCATCTCCTCGAGTGGGGATCGAACCCACAACCAGTCGGCTTTACAGTCACACGTCGTGCCGCTGCGCCATGGCCTGGCCTCAATGTTTATTTATATTTATTATTATATTTATTAATAAGTTTCTTTTTATATATTTTAAGTTCGTTTGAAAATTTTACTGAATTCACAATAACGGAAGCCCAAAATATACTGTCAACTTCATGGTACAATCCCGAATATACAACTGTGATTTTTTGCCACGGGTTCACTGGTACGTATAGGCCTAAGGCCTAGTTGTATTTTAAATTTTTCTTTATGTGTTGGTAAAAACAATGTAATTTTCATTCATTGCAGGCGTTCCAAATGGACCAGCTGTGACGGAGATCATAAAAGTTTACATAGAAAACAAAAAAAGTAACGTAGCGCTACTCAATTGGGATTATTTAGCTTCAAAGCCGACACCAAGTATGGCCTATTCATATATGAACTGGGCAGCCCCCAATGCCAGACAGGTAAATATTGTAAGCAAGAAAAGCCATAGATTATAGAGTTGTTATATTAATCAAAAAAACTATTTTTTTTTGCTAGTCAGACCTTAGCTAATAAATTCGTATATGTAAGTTTCAAAAGAGTTTGTTCAAGTAAAGCGTAAATATTATATTAATTGAAAAAGGAATTAAAAAGAAAATAATACAAAATGTTTGTCTTTGGTTGTGGCGTATCACATTCTAGTAAAAAAATTGCGGCCGCTGTATGTTGCATAATTATGCAACATATATAGACTGACAAATTCACGCTATAAAATAAAGGACAAACTTCAATTTAAATGTAAATACAGAACATCTATTAATGCCTCATAAAAAGAATTTTGCAATGTAGTTTTGGTGGGATTTATGTTTCGGAAAAACCGTTGATTAATTTTGCTGTAACCTTGTGACAGTTCTACGATGGCCAACTTTATTTGTCGCATACATACATGTGTATCGGTAGTCGACTTATCTGAAAGGAATCGTAGTAGATTGAAATTCGGGGGAAATTTAAATTTGGTAAATATATTATATGTATAAGTTTCGTTTCATAATCTTTAACTTCCTTTCAATGTCTCTTAAATTTGATGAAAATATTAAAACAATGTTACAGCGACATATTTAGCGGTTCTCTCACGCCGCACAATACGGGGGATGTGCTATGATAAAAAGTGTATCTATTAATAACTCCTGGTTTTCGTATGTATATATATATCTATAACAAGACTACTATGAAATAGTAAAAATAGTGTGTCAGTACATCATGGGCGTATCTAGAGAAAATTCCTGGGCAGAAGGAGAGGGTTTTAGCTTTGAACAGATATGTTCGTGTAAATGTTGTTTTCTTAATTTTCCGGGGCCATTTTTTTGTTAGTAAAATTTCTGGGATCCAGTCCAGTCTATTCTGGTATAATTAAAGAGGCCAATCGTGGCGCAGCGGCACGAGGTGTGACTGAATATTTACTTAAATTTATATTTCCATTTCTTCGCTCTGGTGTCGAGGTTAAGCGCGGCGTTGAGTTCTGCCACTCAACACGCAATGCCTCCAGAATTCGGCAGAAAGTGGGGAACGGAGTGTTAACACTAGGTTCCCTCTGTCTACCCTGCTGTGTGCGGGATACAGCGTGAAGTTGATTTAATTTTTTTGATTTAATTTTTTATAATTAAAAAAAAAGGAAATACTATTTAGTAGCGTCAGTTTGTTTACACACATTTTCAGAACTACTTGACGGATTCGAAACATAATTTTTTGTTGTTGTATGTAATAACAAATAATCACTAATATAGCATAGTAATAACAAATAAAAAAACTGTAAAACCGACTGGTTGTGGGTGCGATCCCCACTCGAGGAGATGAAATATTTACTTAAATTTATATTTCCATTTCTTCGCTCTGGTGTCGAGGTTAAGCGCGGCGTTGAGTTCTGCCACTCAACACGCAATGCCTCCAGAATTCGGCAGAAAGTGGGGAACGGTGTGTTAACACTAGGTTCCTTCTGCCTACCCTGCTGTGCGCGGGATACAGCGTGAAGCTGATTTAATAAATGAAAAAAAAATTATGAAAATACTATTGTTTACAATAGTATACACAAACGTATATCAATATAAATTATAAATGCCCTTAAAGTAATGTGTTAGCAAAGCTTTCCTTTATTTTATTTATTTTTCATATATATCCTTTATATCCGTCTAAACTAATTACTAAGCTTCATATCAACAAAGTAGAAAATTTAACAAACTAATAACAGTAAGTTGAAGTAAAATGAACGAAAAGGTCACATATAAAGTTCAGTAAATATTATATGTTCACGTTAGAGTTGAAAGATTATAACTGTGAAAACTTTTGTCAAAAGCCTTTGTTAGTTATATGTAGGTACGTTTTTATACCTCATTAGTGGCTGCCTGCAACTTCGTTTGCGTGGACTATTTGAACACTTCCATAATACTTTTATTTATTAAATACGTACTACTACTGCTAGTACTACTGCTTGTACTACTGCTAGGCATATCAATTAATATAAAAAATACATTTAAAAATGTGAAAAAATACTCTTCAGAGAGTAGAATCCCCTCACAACAAGCGCCTACTCAAGTAATACTGCCTTCTGCATCCGGTTTTTGATTAAACAGCTAAGCGATAACCTCTTAAGATGGTGGTCGAGGCTTTAAGCTATTAAGCCGAAAATTAAACCACTATCGGCACAAAGATTTATTTTTAAAGTAATTAATAAAAAACTGGTTAAAGGGAAGTCGGATTCGTCCACCGAGGCTTCCGGACTAATTTCAAGATTGTAGGTTAACAGAAAATACAACTTATATAAATTGAAGAAACTTAATCTCTGCCACTCAACACTCAATGCCTCCAGAATTAGGCAGAACGTGGGGAACGGAGTGTCTTAACACTAGGTTCCCTTTGCCTACCCTGCTGTGTGGGGGAAGTGATGCTGATTAATACAATAATAATTTTTAATGCATATCGACAAACGTTAAGCTTGAAATACATACATACTTTTTCTGTTTTGCTTAGTTGGCTGTACGCCTCGTCGATACATTTTTCAATCTATCAAATGCAGGATTAAATTTAACAAGGACGCATTTGATCGGCCACTCGTTGGGTGCGCACATTTGGGGTATTACGGGAAATAATATGCAAGAAAAAGGAATTCAATTACCATGGTACGTATTTAACGTTCTACATAACGTTCATATAACGTTCGTACAAGTGGTTTTTTTGCTTTTAACTAATAAATTAGTTGTGTTAAAAATGAATTCAATTAGTTGTGTTAAAAATGAACGTGTTAGCTTAACTTTATTTAATAAATATGAATTATCTAATAGAAGACCATTTTCATCATTGTTTCGATTTTTTAGGATAACAGGCTTAGATCCAGCCGGTGTTGGATTCGATAGGAAACCGGCGGCTCAAAGACTCAACTCAAAATCCGCTGTTTTTGTGGACGTAATTCATACTGATCCCACCAAGTATGGCATAAAATCCTCAGTTGGTGTTGTGGATTTTTGGGCGAATTATAGACATTTTGGACCGGTTAGACAACCAGCCTGTTCCAATGAAGCAACTTCATTTTTTTCTCTAGCAGGTACAAAACAAGTCTCTACTTATAATAATGCAATACATTCAGAAATATTCAACGTAAACTTAAGAAGGTATAAATATTTTTTTATACAATTTGATATTTGAAAGAAAACAATTCAATTCTCTCTTACGATTGAGGATAGTATCTGATGTTAATACACATATGTATATTACGTATGATTAACTTCAACACTAGGCACTTACAACCAACCCAAATGAGTTCAACACTACTTATAACAAGCCCCAGTTTCGCAATAACTACTTTTTTAAAAAACTTATTAAAAAAATACATAGAGGAATTTGTATCCGGGTCTCTTAAAAGCAAATCAAATAAGAGACGTTTCAGAAAGTACAAAGTTTTATCTAATACTCCAGAAAAACAAGCTTTAGCAGAAGCAGAAGAGCAAAGCAAAAAAGGAAAGTGAGGAGATTTTTCTCTTTTTACTGTGAACTTCCGGAAACGCCTCTTGTTTGTTAGAATCCTTGGTGGTCTTGAATTATAATGCATATTCGTACTATACGTATTTTTAAAATTTCATCTAACGAATGTACCGAAGAAAATCGACCTATATTTCTAGAAAAATTCTGTTAACTTATTATCTTGTTTTTCAATTAAGACCAACTTTACTTCACTTTTTGTAGCCCATACTTATATTATAGAAAACGGTGCTTAGCTTTTTGACGAATATATTTGTATAATGTCTCATATTTTTTCAACAGTTTTTATTTTTTTCTCATTTTTAAAAATTAAGGAGGATCTAACCCCAATCACACGTGTTGATCAAAAGCAAGATATAGGTTTAATTACTTTATTTACGCATAGTATAGATAAATTATCTTATTAAGACACTAGAGGCAAATCTTTGAAATTTGTCATATTATTAAAAAATGATGTTCTGAGTACCGCAGTAGCGCTGGTGTGTAAAATATGGCGGTCGTCGTCGGTCATTTCTATCAATCATATTCGCGAAGTTACTTCAATAGGAAGAACTTACCACGCTAACCTCCAGCCCCGCTCTCCCCGTTTTTTTTGTTTTTTTTTTCGTGAGGAAATCCCTTTACGGATACCAACCCAAGTGGGGACTCGAGCGGGTTATGTGGGGCTCGCGGACCGACAGATGGTAGGCCGTCCGAATACCCACTAAAACCTCACGGTGCTCCTCCTCGGCCGCCACTGGCCGCGAGACGCGGCCACTACTCGGGCCAGGTTAGTAGACGGCCAGCTTCCCCAAGCTGGCCGCCCTCTGGCTCGTTAGGGCGGAAGGCGGCGATCAGCCCCGCTCTCCCCTACATCAACCCATTCACCGTGAACATATTTTAAAATATAATAAATACCAAAAGTTATATGGAAATAGAATTTGTTTAGATGTAACAAATTCTGCAAAAAGGTTTTTGATGTTTATTATTGGTGTGACATTCCACGCTAGAAAATCAAAAAATATATTTAAAGATATATCGGGAACGGCAGTGAACATGGATAGTGCATTCACATAATTTTAAGCCTAGGTTTAGCCCTTTCATTACATCGTGTGTGTTTATTTCGCTAGAGAGAACAAGCGATAATATTTCTCTATTAATGAGGAATGCTTATAGAATTAATGTATTTTTACAATACTTTTCACGTATGCCTACATTTTTTTATTCATTTATGTTTGAATAATGTATATATGTATATACGTATTTATGTCTTTTTATTAAAATAAGCCGTCGTAGTGTATGCGTGATGGTTATGAATTCGATCCCCAGCCAATGAAACGATTATACTACTGAAAACCATTTTTAATTTGATTCGTAGACAAAACATTGAACTCCGCTATTCAACTATTCAATCTATTCAAGAAAATGGAAAACAAAGTGCTTTAACACTAAGTTCCCTTTGCCTATCCTGCTATGCGACAAAAAATAGCTACAATTTACTGCTAATCAGCATCAGCAGTAATAAAACTGCAAAAGTAACGTTTTTAATATAACTATCATATAATAATATATACATATACATCATAATACATCGAAATGTCTACTTAAAGCTGATAAATATTTAAAAAAAAAATTAAATTAGCTTCACGCTGTATCCCGCACACAGCAGGGTAGGCAGAGGGAACCTAGTGTTAAGACACTCCGTTCCCCACTTTCTGCCGAATTCTGGAGGCATTGCGTGTTGAGTGGCAGAACTCAACGCCGCGCTTAACCTCGACACCAGAGCGAAGAAATGGAAATA